>CBVK0100097101.1:0-34371 GCA_900067695.1 Picea abies
CGTGAGGAGTTATGTGACGTACCACATACCACTGGAAATGGAATGACCAGCACTATCCATATAGGATAGTTTACCTGAAAAAATCATTGTCCTTCATCTCATTATTCCACAATTAGGCATGGGTTTTCTTACTCCGCAAAGCATCTTCCTGTGAGGGATTTCACCATAAGGGGACCACTTTGGAGTTCATCCATCTTTACTTATTATCAACCATGAAAAGACAATAATGAGTCATCTTTAAATCAAACAATATTGGTTCCATTTCCCAAACCTTTTTGTTGCGGGGCTTTCTTCAAGGGTTGACATCAATGACAACCAACCTTAATCAACAAGTTTCACTACCAACGAGCAATTTCCATTGCGAAGCTCGACGATAGTTTTAAACATCGTGTTAGTAGAGGACCCTGCAATCATCCCTAATTATTGATCTACTCCAAAAAATTCTCGACTGAAGGATCAAGTTGAGTGGAAGGATACTATAAGCAAGGCAAAAGGGTTGAGATCTCGAATACCCAAATTCCCGACAATCATTGGATTACTCTAAAGTGGAAGGTTGGGATAAGAAAATAAGAAGAGTCGATGGATTTAAAACAAGGCAAAGTAGCATCACAGATAGATCGAGTCGTCAATATGAGATCATGATCAACGAACAACATTCATTTCAGGTTAAAAGTTGTCAGGAGGTTACACTTAGGGGAATCTCACTTTGGAAGAACTGGGAAATAGAGATATCGAATTACCCAAAGGCTGAAATTCCAAAGTCACTCTCCATCGTCGATCTAAGATACATTTCAGATAGTATTTTGACCATTGGATCAAAGAGAAGAATATGTGCCACATTGGGAGATATGCGTCAATAGAACACATCAGCAAGGATACGTGATACAGTCATATAATGAAAAGTTTCAAGATGAAATTGGCATTTCAGGTACGTGTAAATCATGAATCTGAGTGACACGTGGCAACCACTCAACCCATGCCATGTCAACAAGTGACGTCATAAAGTTACGTCACTCCGAGAGTTTTAGTTCAGGAGTTTCACCACCAGCAAATGACCAAAGTCCCAAAGTCCTGAAAGTTGAAGTCCCGAAAGTTGACATAAGTTGTCTGATCTGAAGAACACTTCGAGATAATTCTCAACCATTGATTCAGTGCAATGGAAGGATAGTGTAAGTGGAAGTGTTAACTGACATCAACCAGCATCCATCGTTTTATGACTTATTCAACAGGTGATTACTCTAGAGGAAAATGGAGTAGTGATTATCTAAATAGCCGAAGTCCCGAAGTAAATGAGAGTCGTTAATCTCAACTCTTGACAAGCCAGGATCATCCGACTAATGGAAGAATGAATAATGACTATCCAATCTACTTTGGAGAAATCTACTTTGGGATATTTGAAAGATTATGAAGGATGGAAGTCGTGAAGGACAAAGTCCCAGAGTACTAACAGTCGTCCATCTAATCGGGAGATTAAAACATGACCATTGATTATGATAAGTGATCAAGCACTCACTTCGCCTAACGCTTGGTCACCGCTTGTGGTCATTTGGAATAAGAGAAATAATTCATTGCTTAAGTTGATAAGCCATGGTTTTTCACTATCTTTCATATGAAAATGGTTTGAAGGAAGTGCCTCTACAGAACTGGATTTCTACAATAATTGTAGAGATTTGGGATCGAGTTGAAAGATGAAATTGATCCATATCTATGATCAATTTATGAAAATCCTTCACGGTAAGGTTTGAATAATAACAAAGATTATGTTAATGTTAAAATGAAGAGGTGTCATGGACCAAACAAAGGGACACGATGTTTCATATCTCACACCAGTTGGAAGAATATATAAACGAGAAATACTAGTGAAAAGAAGGTATCTCTGCAGTTCATATAAGAAGATCAAAACAAAGGCAGAGTTAAAGAAGAAGAAGTGTTGGCTCTAATGGGCCTTGCAATGTCTTATTGAATATCAACAAGAGAAGAAGATAGAGAATAAATTATGCAATGAATTATTTGATATAGAATACCTTTATTGGATTGTAGTAGATTCATTGAAGATTAAATGACAGAACCCAGATAGCATGAGATGACGTTTGACTATAGAGAGGTTGTAGCAGACAAGTAGAAAGTGCAACAGTTAATAACTCTAAGAAGACTTGAAGAATTGATAGTATCTTTGTGTGTTTGTAAAAACCTTGAACAGAGTACAGTAAAAGAGTTATAAGTGTTATAACGTACAACAAGGGAGCAAGGGAAAACAAGTCGAAATCAAAATGGAGTCAAATCTTATAGGACTTGTGTTAATGGCTTCATGAATCAAATTCAATAAAGAGCATAAGAGATTGAATTACATTGTAAAATTAAGGGTGGATGGGTGGTGCAAGGGAAGGTTGGAGCTTGCAGGGGAGTAGGTTCTTCCTTGTCAGTTATAGTTGACTAAATAGGGGGTCGTATCCTCCTTCCAGTTGTAGTTGGTAAATAGGGTGTCGAAGCGTCCTTTCAGTGGTAGCTAATAAAATAGGGGTTTGTAGCCTCCTTCCAGTTGTAGCTAGTAAATGGGGTGTGGAAGAATCCCTTCAGTCATAGCTGAAGAAACGTGGGGACAGTCTCTCCATCAAGTTGTAGCTTGAAAACAATTTTTTAAAAGAAAAATTTATTAATGAGAAAAGAGTTGGTGGTTTTTCCCTGTTGGTTTCCACGATAAAATCTTGTGTTCATAAGGGTTTGTTGTTAATCATATATTTCTTAATTGAATAATTAACTTGTGTCCTTAATATTGGTGAAATTAATAAGAAAAAGTAGGCAATACTGATTCACCCCCCCTCTCAATATTGTTGGATAATCCATCAAGAGAGTCCTAATTTATCTTAATATTGGTGAAATTAATAAGAAAAATACTGATTCACCCCTCATCTCAGTATTGTTGGATATTCCATCAAGAGAGTGATAATTTATCTTTGATGTTGTTGATCCCCATGACATTCGACTCCAACACAATATCATGTTGCGGTAGATATTACTTTGTGACCATTGCAGTTTTCAGTAGCGGTTGACGACCTCTGAATCTAAGTAGGCCATCAATTCTTTTGAGTCCTTCACCACTTGGTTCAAAGCCACCTTGGGCATCAGCCTCGTCACTTGTCATTCCTTTTTTTACCCCCTAAGGGCACCGCAGATATCTACTTCATCAACAAGTTCAATTACTACTATCTCTTTATGGTCTCGTGATATGAGCATGGGGCATGCCCGCCTCATTTGTACAAACACTTTTTGTTTTCCTAGCATACTTTGTACTGATATTTCATCCCCTCTTCCTTTGATGGATGACTCTCGACGCTCATCACTTTCAGGTTTTCTCACCTTCTACACAATGTCATCATCAAAAGAAACTATGATGTATTTCGGCTATACATATGCTCCCAACCTCACACATCAGGGGGCATTTCTTATCACCGGAAAACGGCTGACTACAAATATAGACAATGGATGAAGAAATAGGCAACACAAACACAACATACTACCAATTTTCATTGAAATATTACACTAAGGTTGGCAGGAAATTGATAAAACTATGCAAAAGTGGTTTTTTAAATCCATGAACATTCATCCAAAGCCATGCACGCACATCTTTGTGAGATGAAACAATGTACGATGCACACAGTGCATGACTAATAGTAGAAATACCCGTGCGGAAGCCAAAATGGCACATTGATGAGTTTGGTCGGGCCTAACCATTTTGGGGATGAAGGGAACCTCCCCCATACCCAAAATCGCCCTCAAATGTTTCCTTTGCATCACTGAAAGGGATGGGAGGTACCTCCAAGGGCTTCCCATTCACACTTGGAACCAGTTGAGAAAAATCTTGTCATCCTCCTATAAATAAAGAGCCATTGTATGTAAAAACAAAGAAGCATTTGAGTATTGTTATGCTGCTCATTTTTATCTTTAGGAAGTCATATTCTTCTTAGAAAGATTTTGAGCATCCATAGCAAGTGTTAGAGATCTCTCCTATTGAGTAGTTCATCACTCTTTTATTCACCATTTTCCTTTGTTAGCCATTGATATTATAAATAATACTTTGTACTTGGGGACTCAAGAGCCTTCCCAAGGAGGAAGAGGGGACTAATAAGTTCTCATATTTCTCCAAGGAGTATCAATTCGAAGATCAGTTTACTTGGTATATATATCTTGTGTTTTATTTGTGAATTCATTTCAAGTTATTGTTTTCTTAGTTTAGATTTATTTCATTGTTGCTTATCTCTTGTTTCTTTATGTTAGTTGATCCACTAACTAACTAACTTTGTGTTGTGCTTTCTAGATAGCCTAACTAGATAGTTAAGGGTCATGTTTTTTCTCAGTATTGTGACAAAAGGAACCAAACACCTACCCAAGATATCCATAGCCTAAGGAAAATATACTTTGATAAGACATATTAAAGACAAAAAGCAGAGTCTGATAATATAAGAAGGAGGAGCAACCAACTAATTAAGTTCCAATGGAAAACAGAGTAAATCAAGGTATTGATGAAAAAATATGACAATGCATATGAGTCAGCTCAACTCGATGGAGAATTGTTTAGGGATTTTGCTAATGGGAATTTCCTCAAACACTTCTTACAGTACTGAGTGTTGCCATTTTTCTTACCCTGTACATAAATAAATCTTTTTCCATTACTGTTATGTATTTTTTATTTTACTTCATTCACCATATTTTACACGAGCAAGAAGTATGGTTTTGACTTTAAGTTGTTGAGCAATTTTTATTTACCTATTGGATGAGTCTTCATTTTCACAAGGAATTTTTGTTTAATGTAGAATCCATAACCCAACAGGAGAAGACACTTTCTCTATAGTTCTCAACAGACCACATTGGTATGTTGTCCCTACTAGAGCTGATGTTAGTATTGGATTTATCTAGTCATTAGTGTGCACACCAATCGCGATTATGAGGCCGAAATTCAAGAAAAATAGGTTAAAAAGAACCTTACAAAGATAATGGATAAAAGAGGAAAAGCATATTATTGAGAGCCCATAAATCTTACAACAAACCATCAATCCCTAAGGGCTCAAGGTTGAGTTTCAAAAGCTTGGGCATTTCTCTGGAGTGTAAATGGATATTATCACATTCAAATTAGGATTAAGCCTATTTCATGATATACTATACCATATAACCATAACTCAAGGAGAAAGTGCCAATAAATATGTGGCCCTGATCATTTGACAACTAAAAGTGAGCTTGATCAACGACATATAATGCATGTCGCATGGAGAAGCGCACAAGGGTTATCACGGTACTGGGGTGAGACAATGCTTTAACGCGCCATGCATAGAAAAATGAATTGCATCGCATGGGAAGGGTATGGTGAGCCAAACCACTATCATCCAGTCGTGATAGCAGTATTTTGGTTTTGTCTGATTGCCTCTACATTTATTATCCTGTACTCTCATGTGCTCTCATTCATCACCACATGGAGCTAACTTAAGATCTTGTATTTCATACCAAAGGGACGACCATTCCTAATTGATCATGATGAAATCAACATGACATCACTCAAACCCTCAAGCTCTAGGGATTTTGTGAAAAATATGTGTCCTGATCAAAGACAATGCGTGGCAATCTAAAGGGTAAAAAATAAATATAAAATCCATTAGGCCTAGAGAATATTACTCATTCCAAAGCGCCAAAATACACACTCACTGTTTTTGAAAAAATAAATATATTGAACATCTACTTACAGGAGCCCATACTTGTAGTCTTATTTCAATGTAACTTTTAACCCGTCCACCCCTTTTGGTTCATTGTGCATTCATCTTCTGCATATTTTCAAATGGCAGCTACGTCAAACCATAAAACACCTCAATCCTCTAGAAATATACTTTAATTCGATGAGCCCTTAATTCACCGTGATAGTAAAATTAATGACCCAATGTTTTCTTGCTCTAGCCTAAGTCAAATCATCATTATAGCATAGGAAAATAACATATGCGGCGAAGATTATATGCACGTGTGGGATTCGAATCTAATCTGCTATAGCATACCACAAACCTTTTACTTCCCTAATTCCATCCATTGGTGCATTGCCAAGTACCTGGCTTCTGAAAGTAGGATATTATCTATTGATAAGAAACATGTTATTTTCCATCTATCACCCGAATCCCTAGACAAAATTCTCTTATTCCCAAAAGAACCCTCACAGATATTACAAGAACATGCCCTAGAGGTCACATATTGAGTATTAACCGAAGTCGATAAATAAAATTCACTTCGAGGTCTCAAAGATCCCAATACTACACTACCTATCCTATTAATCAATTGCCCTGCTGAATTTTTCCATGAAATATCCAACATGCCCTAACTTTCTTTTGTCGGGTTTTCGGTCAAGACCATGATAGGATAATGGATTACCTTTTTCCTTCCTTTTATCTACAAGTTCCATGGCTCCCCCGAAATGGGAATTTTGTACACTATTAAAGGAGTCCATTCAAGTCCAATTAGAAAATTTCCATAGTACATGATGCTTCAGGTACAAGTCCTACTTGATATATCTTATCCTTTTCCAAAACCATACTAATTTCAAGGGTATGGAAAAAGAAGTCACATATCAAAGGGGAAACCTCAAACCAATATTTGAAAGGCCTCAAAGTGTCAAAAGGTAGGAGAATAATGAGGGTTTCAATTATTATGCAAACCATTACATGAAGGCCTTATACACTCTCGTTCATGGTTCACCTCCTCTGAGATTTTTTCCAGAAATGAAACGCTTTCTACAATTGAGTAAATATTCCATAAACATAGATTGGTACCTAGCTCAAAATTCTATTTTCTTAAAATTTTATGGTTTCTCATAGGAACCTTTTAGACTTCCCTCTTTCCTTACACCCAAGCTGATGGCTCTAGAATATATTAGACAAATGTTGTGAGTTGATCATTTCCTATTTGGTCAACATAGGAAAGTAATCACTTTTACATTACGTCAAGAGGTCGGCCCCTTCCTGGTGCAACAAAGAATATCTTTTTGAAATGTTGAAGAATTATTGAACCTCCTTTATTTTGAGAAATAAGATAGGTGGGTATATGAACCTAATGGAATAATCATTGAGAAAAATCCCACTTATAAGCATGAGGCAAGTGGAGATATAGAGAAGGCAACAAATCTAGAATCCTGGGAAGAAGTTAGAGAAACATTAGAAAAATAATCTCATGAATCATTAGTTTTATTCTCTCATTATAGCTCAATACCACCTATTAAAGTATTGAAGCATCCATTATCAAGTCCTCTACCAAATTCAGTGAAAAATCAACATCAGAGAAAGAAGCTCAAAATAGTTGACCTAGAGAAGGAAGAAGAAGAATACGAGGAAGAAATATTTGCGAGCTTATTCAATAAAGAGAAAGGAGTAATATAGGTAACTCAATGGGAGATCAAACTTGAAGATACACCAATTATTGTTGAGAATTTTCCATCAGTGATGCTATCAGTAGGGTTACTCTATCAAGCTACCATTAGTGAAGGAATAGCAAAGAAACCACCCCACAATTTTCTCTCGTTATAAGGTTATAAATACACGCGACAAAGAAACCGAAAGAGACTTGTATTCCTCAACAAGAGTCAAAGAATCTCCACCAACCATGTTGCTGACAATAGTAGATCATCAGGAAAGCACCTTAAATCTGTCTTTTTTAGAAGTGAAAGTATAAAAGCCACTTTCTCCAATAGACTACAAAATGATGTAGATCAAGTTTAAGAAGAAGGGTATCAAATCTCCTCACTTGGTTGATTTTCATCAAAAACATCAGTGAGATGATATATCAAGGGGTTTTGCAATCCTTTGCAAGTGAGAGAGAATAGAAGGAAATTGCACTTAAAATATATAAGCAACTGAGGCATGAAAAGATAGCTACTAAAGCTAATAAAACTAGGGTGGTGGATCTTGAAAGGAATATAATAGCTTTGAGAAAAGATCCTAAAGATCCAAAAGTGTTTGAATATATAATAAAGAAAGAGGACCCAAATATCACAGAATTTGATAAGAAGTTGAACATGCTTGAAGCCTATCATGTCCAAACACTAGAGTTAGAGGCTAGTTTTTAAGAAAAGGAACAATTGCTCCTCCAATTGAAGGATATAGATGAAGAGAATACATAGTTTCAAAGGGAATTTGAGATATTGAGAACCAAAAAATGAATTTCTTAAAAATCAGCAAAGTCCTTCAACTCAAGTCTCGGTGCAAGGGAAATATCTAGTCGAGATCATAGACCCAATAGAATGATTGGCCAAGGCGATGATTGACCTCAGTATGAAGGAAAATGAATTGGGGTCTCTAAGCACACAATTGAGAAAATAAATTTTGAATATTATAGAGCTAGAGGAACAATTTAAGAATAGAGAAGCACTGGTGTCTAAGCTTAATACAGAGAAAGAGGAAGCTTTGAAATAAATAGAAATATTGCAGAGTAGAGCTATAGGGAAGCCAACATTGAAAGCAGTTAAACATGTAATATGCGACCAAATATCTAGCCTAATAAATGGCAATTGGAAACACGTTTCTTTGGTATGATATGAGATGGAGTTGATTAAAGTGGTTGAGAATGACATAATTTGGGTAAATACTGAACTGGATAATAAACCAAACCTATCCAACGAGATTATCAACTTCCTAAATGGGAGAACCAAAGAGAACCTTGAGATTTGAATGTTAAATATAGGAGCAACATCATTATCGATGCCAAGAAATTTCTCACAAAGAGGAGAAAATTGCAAAATGTTGAAAGCAGAATGGAAGAAATGGTAGATGATGTATCATCATTAAAAAAAATCTTCAAAGAGTTCATCATTTTGGGATTACCTCCCCCTTAAGAGGGGAATGGAGATATTCACTCTCAGCAAAGGTATGCAGAGCTACTGGAACATAAAAAAATATGATGATAAGTGGTTTGATAAGATAACATGAGTCTTGTTGAGACAAGATATAATGGAATTTCGCACATGAGATTTCAATATCCTACACAAATTGAAAGGAGTTTTTAAGCACTTGCCTCGACCATGATATGAGAGGTACACTAACCTTGATAAAAATGTTCGAAATATGAATAAGAATAATTATCTAATGGGAAGGCCATGGTAGTATATGTGTTAGTTTCTCAATATTCCCATGGGTAAATATGGTGGATCAAGTAGTTCTCAACATGCCTAGTAAAGTTGGTTACCAAAGAATCTTTTTGTTAGGATTATACTAGTTGTAAGCATTTTCAAAAACAACAAAGATAGTGGTATGATGAAATCAGGAATAGTAAGCAGTATCAAGAAGTAGTTTTGAAGAACAACAAGAAGAAAAATGGAAAGGAGAATTCGTTTTGTAAGGGTTGGAACTTTGGGGAATTTAATAGTTTCTTATAACCACAATTGTTTGACTAAGATACCCTCAAACACAGATGATTTTTCAAGGTTGCAAACTTTAAGATATTCATTCCCTGTGTTATGCTTTAGTATGTGCTTATTTTATGTGTATGTGATCTTGTAAAATCCATCCCTATCATCTCATGGATTCTTGTATCATATCCCCATTAATAAAAGCTTGAGAAGCAAGTTTTATGACATGTCTAGTGTTATTGCATGTTGTTTATCTTATGATAGTGAAGTGATTTCCTCTAAATGCATCACCACTTATCATCATTATTTCTTGTATTTAATGATGCACAGAGGGTACCTCCATGGATTTAAATATATGAAAATATTTTTTTTTTGAAGCATGATTTAATGATCCGGTATAACTGTTAGAACTATTGAATTATCAATTTATCAGCATTATTTTCTTTCCATAGACTGTGAGATTCACTTTAAAGTTTCCTCACATGTTTATTTTGTATTTCTTCTAAATATTTCTCTTCCCAACTTAAAACTAAAATTGTTTAAAGAACTCATGGAAAAATTCCTCTTAAGGTTGAATTATTTTATATTTGGTTAGGGATTGTTTCAGGGTCGAGAGTTCTATAAGAGAGAAAGAGAGAGAAAAACTTACCCAAATTTTTTCATTATTTCTACTGTTATAAGCATGGCTTTAAGACTCACTCTGAGTCTTAGCCCCTAGGATGACTCACCATAGTTCCATTAACAACATGGATCATCTCAAGGGACAACAGAATGTTCCCTATTCACTACATCTAGTCCATTGGGCTACACCATTATTTTATCAAGTCTATCAGTGCAGGCGACCAACAATTCTGAGATATGGTTCAGAACTCAAGCTTCCCAAAATGGATTCTTTCCCTTTCAATTTATGTTTTCTTCAAAATTGTCAAAAATTTGTGGGTATTCCTCCCACATGGTTTCTTCATGCTCCCATGTTGCATCTTCAGGACCATAGTAGGTCCCTTGAACATTTACCATCCCTATGGATTTTTTTTGGAGCACTTTGACTTTTCAGTCTAGAATGCGTACTTGTTCCACCTGAAAATCCCCTTGGTTTTCCACCTAGATCATAGTCCAATCAATTGTGTGGTTAGGGTCATGCACATATTTCTTTAATAACGATACATGAAATACATTATTCACTCTCATAGATTTATCCAACGCTATCATGTATGCAATTGGCCCTATTTTCTCTAAGATTTCAAAAGGCCCACAATATCTTGCTACCAACTTTGGGTAGCAACCCAATCTAATCGAACTTCTCTTCACTTTCACTTTTACAAAAACATGTTCACCCACTTTAAATTCTCTAAAAACTTTGTTTTTATCTGCATAATGTTTATGCCTATCCTCGGAAAACTTTAAATTCTACCTGATTTTTGCCATATATTCTTCCATTTCCTTTAGCAATTCTAGCCCAATAACATCTATATCTACTAGGTTATCCCAACTCAGTGGTGTGTTACACTTTCTTCCATACAATTCTTCGAATGGGACCATTTTTAATGAGGCTTGATATCCATTACTGTAAGAAAATTCCACTAAGTGGATATAATCTTCCCACTTTGATTGGCATTCCATCATAGACATTTTGAGCATGTCGTCAATGATTATGCTAGTTCTCTCTATTTTCCCACCCAACTCTAGATCATACATTGTACTAATATTTAATCTTGTCCCAAATCCCTTGAATAACTCTTTCTAAAAATTTGATGTAAATTTTGGATCTTTGTCTGAAACAATTTCCTTACATACTCCATGTAGCCTGGAAACTTCCTTCATGTAAATATCAGTGATGTTTTTTGCCTTGCATGTGGCCTTCATAGGAATAAAATGTGTATATTTTGTTAATTTATGCACCACCACCATGATGGAATCATGTTGCTTCATTGTTCTTTTAGACATTGTAATGAAATCAATTGTAACCACTTCCCATTTCCACTTGGGAATGGGAAATGTCTGTAGCATCCCCCATTGTATTTCTATGCTCTATTTTCACCTTCTAGCACTCTATACACATATATATGTAATTGGCCACTTCTTTCTTCATTCCTAGCCAAAAGTAATGGCTTCTTACAACTGAATTTTTTTCATGATATCATGGTTTCCCAACATATGGCACAATGTGAATTTCCCTTTGCACTATATTTCTTTGCTCTCTGGAATTTGGCACATATATTTTCCCTCTGTACATGAGGATTCCATCCTCTTTCAGCTCATAATAGTTAAATTTCTGTTTTAAATTATCTTGTTGTAATGTTTCTTTTATTTTTACATATTCTTGGCCTAAATTTGCAGCCTTTAAAATTTTATCTTTTAAATATGTGTTGAATGTGATGATGGCTGAAATATGCATTTCATGAGATCTTATGTTGAGTGCATCTTCCACTTGATTTTCTTTGGCTAATTCCAAGTCATGTGTATCAAAATTCATCTCATGCTCCTTTATTTCTAGGACTCATAGCATACCACATGAATATCTTGACCAAGGACTCCACCGATCCCTTCCTTGCACGCATCAGTGCACACCACAAAAACTTCTTCTAGATATTTAAGATTGGTGCAATTTTTAAAATATCCTTCAACTACTGAAAACTTTCTTCACATTTGGGATTCTATTCAAATTCCACTCCCTTCCTTTGCAAACAATTTATTGGGATTGCAATCTCTGAAAACCCCTTTATGAATCTTCGATAATAACCTGCAAGACTCATGAAATATATGACTTATTCAAATTCCTTGGCATTATCCATCCTATAATGGCCTCTATATTTTTGGTATCAACTGTTATCCCATCTACTAAAATAATATGCCCCTAGTAGTGAATCTTCTTTTTTTTAAATATACACTTACTTAGTTTGGCATACAATTTATGTTGTCTTAAAACTTGCAGCACCATTCTTAAATGTTGCTCATGCTCTTTTTTTTTCCTTGAGTAAATGAGAATATCATCTAAGAAAACAATCACAAACTTGTCTAGTTACTCCCTGAACACTCTATTAATCAGGAACATGAAAATATTTGGGGCATTTGATAGCCCAAATGGAACTACTGTAAATTTATAATGCCCATATCTTGTCATGAATGTTGTCATGTTGATATCATCTTCTTTTATTCTCACGTGATGATAACTTTATCTAAATTCAATCCTGAAAAATATTCTTGCACCTTTCAGTTGATCAAATAAATCATCAATCCTTAGCAAAGGATATTTGTTCTTTATGGTGACATTATTCAGTTTTTTGAAATCAATACATAGCCTTAAGGTTCCTTATTTCTTATTTACAAAAATAACTGGGGCTCCCCAAGGTGACACACTTGGGAATATATACCCCTTCAAAATTTCTTTAAGTTGCATATGTAATTATTTCAATTCTAGTGTGCCCATTCTATAAGGTTTCTTGTACACTGGTGCAACTCCTTGCACCAAATCAATAGAGAAATCAATGTCTCTCTTTGGTGGCAATCCTGGGATTTCCCCAAAAACATCTTCCAACTCTTTCAAGACCGGATGACCTTCAATACTTTCCACTTTCTCTTTGGCTACCTCTTCAACCAACTCATTAATATTTTTCTTATCCCTTTTGGATAATTGAAATAACCTTGAGAATTCTTATTCTTACTCCTTTTCAAGTTAAATATTTCAACATTTTTAAAGTTTATGTAACTATGGATAGCTCTAGAATCAATTAAAATTGTTGTGGGTAGGTTATGAATCTTACCTTCCACTTTAATCATGGAGGATTGATACTCTTCTTGCTTGTTGTCCAAGGCTGTATAAATCCGTGGCATACTTCCTCCCATTTATTCAACTATTCCATCCTCCTTAATGTTGTGGATAGTCCTCATTTTTTCACCTTTGTGAGGGAAGTCCCTATATAAGTGATTTCACTCACATCCCCAACATTGTGCAGGTTGTAGCCTTGGACTTTTCCCAAATGAATATGTTTTCTTGTTCTTTCTCTGGGTTGGTTGTCCTTGCTAATTTTCTTGGGAGTTATTATCCAAAAAGGGTGTATTAAAATCTTTTTACTTTGATACCTATTTCCTTTCATCTTTTCATTCCAATATTTTTGGAAGACTGGCCTCCCTCTACTCTATTCATAAAGATGCTTTTCTCTTCCTATAGTCTCCTCCAAATCTCTGGGGTTATCATATTGTATCTTTTTGATTGATCGGAATGACCACAGTTTTGTCATTAGACTGTCGAAGATGGATCCTAATTTGGATCCGAAACATCGACAGTCTAATGAAAAAACTGTGGTCATTCCGATCAATCAAAAAAACTCCAACCACAGAAATATTTTTAATCATATTGTATCTTGTCATTGTAGAAAGAGGTTAAACCACTTAGAAACCTTTGGATATTTTCATTCTCATCCTTTATGAAGTCTACATACTTTAGTAATTCAAAGAACATATTCTCATACTCATCCATTGTCATGCTTGCTAACTTAAGTTCAAATAAATCTTTCATATTTATTTCATAGTAATGGTTATACAAATATTTCTCTTGGAAATATCCTTTGAACTTCCTCTGTGAGACCTTCCTCTCATCAAGGTTTTTTGTTTTCTTAAGATAATCCCATCACATGGTTGTCTTTCCTTGGAAGTGGTAGGTTGCAATTCTTGTTTCTAACCTGGAGGGAAAATCATGCAAATGGAAATATTTTTTCATTTACAATAGTTAGGCCTTAGCCTCTTCTCCCTTCCTATGCTCACCATTGAAATTAGGTGGCTTTATTTTCCTGGGTTTACCTTGCAATATGTATCCCTCGGTCCTTCTCCTCTATCTCTTGACAGGAGACACACTTGGGATACTTCCTAGTCCTGAACTTGCCTGAGCTCTCCTAGTGGATTTCTCTAGGAATTATCGGTTCCTTCTTTTGATCCTTAACTAGCTGCCATTCCCATGATCATCCCTTATACTATAGGATATATATGTTGTCACTTGTCTAGCACTAGCTGCTTATTTTGTGTCAGAGTCTTTATTGGCTTGCTTATGAAAAATGTTCAGACTATGAAGTATCTCTTCTTAGAATTTCATAATCTTTTCACTATCTTCCCTATAACTCTACACTTATCTCTATAGGATTCTCATAGTTATAGGATCATGTCTATCTCTTCTTCCATTTGACTTTTTATCATCATTTCCCATGCTAACATGTAGTTCTCTAAACTCATCTTCATGATTGTAGGACCCTTGGGCATATTCCATGGTTGTGGTTCTCATACGGGAACAAAACTACCTCCCTGTACCTCTAAATTCTACAAGAAAATATGCATACAAATAAATTTCTATTAGACAAAAATATATATACATACACAATTATGGAAAAGAATGCATAATTTTTTCTGCTCTTTAATGCCACTAGTCATCTTATCACTACATTGATTGCAAATTATACTGCCTAGATCAGTTTTTTGGGTTTATATATGGATTCTCCTCTCCAATATATTTCTAACAACTTCTCTCTTGCTCAATTATGATTTCTGAGAAGAAAGTTATAATTATCTAAAAAATGCTAATTTTACCCTTTTTCTACACTTTTCGTTCTAGTGAAATTAATCCCAGAAACCAACTTTTGTCACTTGTAGAAGTAAATATTTTAGGAACCAGAAAATTTTTTGTATGATACATAGTTAATAATTATGACAAGGAATTCATAACAACTCTCATATTGTCAATATGATGTTCCAATCAAAACTAAAACAATCTGGGAATGACAACTTTGTCCTTTTTCACTCCTTTTTAGCCAAACTGGCTATCTCCCAAATTGTGCACTTTTGGAAAATATTCACTAGAACAAATTTGTTTGTCTTGATGAGTATACAAAATTTCAAATAAATAATGTTTTCTATATTTTCCATCCAAGGACCCTTCTCCTCCTTTGAAAATCCAAAAAAAGCCTCAAAAAGTGGCACAGAATAGTGGATTTTTGTGTATTTCAGCATCCACATTCCAAACTCCTTAGAATTTATTCAATTCCCTCATGGGTTATTTCCATGTCTTCTTTCTAGACTCCCTCCAATAATTTCTTTTTAATCTGTATCTCTACCAATGGTATTGACCTAGATCTTTGAAAAAACTTATTTTGCAATTTCTGACAAATCCAAGTAGAAATGGGTAGTGACCCTCTATGGAACTTTTGTATCCCTCCTTATTGTGGAAAAAACATATAATTTTCATCTATATCTGACTTAATATGATATAGTTATGGCCAAAATATGATTTTGGCTCCAGTCTTGATTTTTTTTTACCGTAAGACAGTTTTTCCTATGTGGCATATTTGCGGACGTGGCTTCTAATGTGGAATTTTGGGTCCACATGGCACCTTGAGGTGATGAAATGTCACCCTCCTATCCCACCTATCCTACCTCATCAACCTTCTCTCTCTTCTTTATTCTCTTTTTTTTTACGTTGGCCTTAGAATTTACTAAAATATTAATATTTTACGGGCCCCACCTACCCAGCTGGCACACCTTTGACCTTGATATGGGATTAGGGTCCCACCCTACATAACAGAATCCATGTGGTTCCCCTTCAATGGTCATGAGGATGGGCGGGTCCCATCCTTTACCTTTACCTTGGCACGCACAAACTTACACGTCTCCCATATATGACAGTGGAGATTAGACAAGATTGATGGTGGAGAGTACATGTTGCATCCCAAACATGCACAACATTAACAAACCCCCCGGATGTGACACTCTAATACTCTTTCTACATGTTATGATCTTAATGGTGTCACATGGTACAAGTTCCCAGGCCAAAACCACTATGCTCCCCATACGATAGTGGTTTATGGTATTAGTTATACCACCCTGTGCATGTGGCTCCCACATCACCTGCCACCATCAGCCACTATGCACCTTCCACTTTGGAAATACATGTCACATTTTCCATATCACCGCCACATCACTACCAGGTGGCTTCCATATTATGTTGATGTCATGGTACAGAAAATTACCCAATTTTCCCAATATTTCTAAAAATGCATAATGTCAAAATTTCTTCCTGAGCCACCATGAAACTCTATAATTAATCTCATTTCAACCAATTATAGCTCCACAACCAACCAATTACATCCATGTGTTATTGATTAACATTTATGGGCATGCATTCCTCTTGAATTTCACTTAGAAATTGGGGATTTTTTCCCAATTTCACCATGGTTTCACTATAACTCCAAAATTTGACCAATTATAGGCCTAAAATTGCTCAAACTGAGATAAAAATTAAGGAATTTTAACCCATGACCTTGAATTCACTGAAATATAGGCAATATCCTCACACTTTTACCTAGACAAATATGACAACCACATTGTAAACTTTCTCTGAGCTTAACTTTGCAATTCCAGCTTCTATGTGTTGAGTCTAGAACATGCATGCTCAACATTGAACCTGTGTCTATGATACCAATCTGTAACATCCCCCAGATTAACCGAGGAACATCACTTGCGGAATACACACATAAATATGAAAATTTCTTTTGTTAATTAATTCTTTTAGTTTACCAACTACAATGTAAAACATATTTAACTAGATTTTGATACCCATAATTAAATGCATATATTACATTCTAAATGAACATAAATAAAGCTAGTAAACACATTCACACCCACAAATAAACCATTTACATACATAGAGTTAACCAGAACAATTAAACTCATGAAATAACTCATAAAATAGATAAACACTTATCTTTTTTAAGACATTTGTGCAACCATCTCCTTGGGAAGGATGTTGCACCGAACCATAGACTTGTTGTTCCAAATCTCAACAAAAAATCACCCCTGAGTTGGGGTTAGGATTCCAAAAGAGAAGGTTTCCTCTCATAGTCCATTCACAGCTCAAAATTCCATAATCCACTAGTATTCTCTTATAGCTATCTTGAATTTCCTCTAGTTCTCTTCCTCTTGACCTGCCAAACCCAAGGAATGTACCCCTTCAATGTTATTAGTCCTTCATGGGTCCCACTCATTTATCAGGGTATCTATGGAACAGGTAACCATGAATATCTCTACTCAAAATTGAAGAGAACTCACTATCAAGAAAAAATACTAACAACCAATAACAAACAATTATTGTTATAGAACAACTCCCATGAGAGTTCGATCTTTAGGCCTGACAACCTATCTCTTCACTCTTCAACTCTAGAATGCCCCCAAAACTCTCCAACATGCTCCATAATTCAACCAGCCTTATTGGTCTATCTCTAATGCTCCTTTTCCTTGCTCCCTCCTTGTTGTTCATGCAAACATCCCTGTGAAAAACTACCTATTTTCCCCCATATGAATTTTCCTCTATTTTCCCAAGACAGTTGACTTCTCACTCTACCCATGTTGATTGAACTTCATCCCCATGCTTCCAATAACTATGGATTTGTGTAATATTCCAGATATGAAATAGTATGCAGAACATAAATAATTATCTAGAAATGGCAGACAAACACCAATATAACTAGAACAACACCATAATAACACCAAAATGATACCAAAATAACACCAGAAAGAGCACTTTGATTACTGAGAGAAATGTTCACTTGCCTCTTTGAGGGGGAAACCTCCAGCAAAGTAGAGCTCTTTTAAAATAATATCCAAGACAAAACTTGTCATACCCTTGACTCCTATTTATACTAAATATGTCTATCAAAAGAACAATCTAGAGGAAGATCCTTCTAGAAGAAGAAGCTTCTATTAGGTCTTTTTACATTGCACCTATTCTTCCGTATTGCTAGGCATTATTAATATTGACCATTATTGCATGGAAATATATTATTCTACCTATGTGATGGGTTAGTTCCCTGGCATTTCCTCCCCCTTAAAAACAACCTTGTCCTCAATGCTTGAGATGAGGAAATTGTTGTAGAATGGTAGTTGGTTCCCAAGTGGCATCTATTGGAGTTGTATATTTCCAATGGACTAACACTTCCTTGATGGTTCACCAATGCATACGACGCTCACGTTGGTCCAAAATTGCTTGTGGTTGTAGCCAAATGGAGCCTTCTTCATCCAATTCTGGAAGGTTGGTTTGAGTTTGGCACTTAGTTCCAATCACCTTCTTTAAGTAGGAAACATAAAAAATAGGATGGAGCTTAGAATGATTGGGAAAAGATAACTAATTGTCCCACACACTTGATAACGGTATAAGGACCATAAAATTTGGGCACCAGTTTCTAACAATTTTCATACTTGAGGGATTTTTTCTTGTAATGTTGCAGTCGAAGAAACATATGATCCCCTTCAGAAAATTGACGTTTGGAGTGACCTTGATCTGCTTGTTGCTTCATGCAATTTTGGGCCATGACCAATTTTTCTTTGAGGGTACAAAGAATAGCCTCTCAAACTATGAGCGTTTGTTCAACCGCCTGGACCTTCGAGACACCTAGAAAATATGAGAGAACTGAAGGTGGAGTTTTTCCATAAACCTCTTAAAAAGGAGTCATGCAGGTAGTTGTATGGTAAGAAGTGTTGTACCACCATTCAGCTAGTGGTAACAATTGAGCCAATGGATTTTTCCTTTCCGATGCAAAACACCTCAAATATGTTTCCAAACACTTGTTGACAACATTAGTCTGACCATCAGTGTGGGGATGATAAGTTGTGATGAGATACAATTAGGTGCCTTGTAGCTTGAACATTTCTTGCCAAAAATTGTTGGTGAAAGTTGGGTCATGATCAGAAACAATAGAATGTGGCATGCCATGAAGCTTGAAGACTTGATCCATGAAAAGTTGAGCCACAATGGATGTTGTAAATGGGTGTTGAAGAGCACCGAAATGAGCATACTTTAAAATACAATCGACTACCACTATGATGACTGATTTATTGCCCGATTTAGGTAAGCCCACAATAAAATCTATAGAGATATCCTACAAAATAGCAGGTGGAATCAGAAGTGGTTGTAGTGTGCCAGGATATTTGACCATTTCTCCCTTATTGTATTGACACACATAACATTCAGCCAAAAAATTACGAACGTCCTATTTCATACCATCCTAGAAAAAAGAACGTTTGCCTCGGTCATAGGTTTTGGTAAGCCTGAAGTGCCCAGCGGTGGGTGTAGCATGAAGCTCAGAAAGTACCATGGATTTAAGTTTTGACTGTTTACTTAAATACAAATGGCCTTTGTATCGAAGCTCATGATTTAGCCAAGAGTACCCTGGGGAGACTGGAGAATTGGATTGCAATTGTTGTATCAGATACGAACTTTTGGCATCGTGTTGCCATTCCTAGCGAACATCTTGAAGCCATTCTGGTACAATGAAGGAGAGAGAAAAAAGGGACCCTTCATCTTCATATTTTTAGGAAAGTGCATCAGCAACCACATTGTATTTGTATTTCTTGTAAATGATATCATAATCATATCCAAAGATCTTAGTAACCCATTTTTGTTGCTCTGGGGAGGAAAGGCATTGTTCCAGAAAATACTTGAGGCTTTGATGATCTGTCTTAATTTGGAAGCGTTTCCCCAATAGATAAGGGTGCCAAAGATCCATGACATGCAAAATAGACAACATTTCCTTTTCATTGATTGATTTTCCCAAATTTCGCTCTGACAGTTGTTTGCTAGTAAAGGCCAAAGGCTGACCCTCTTGCATAAGGATGATGCCAATTCCTTTCCTGGAAGCATCACATTCTAGGAAAAAGGTCTTTGTGAAATAAAGAAGGGTCAAGACTAGAGTGGTGCAAATGGCCATCTCCAGGGTTTGAAATCCTGAGCAGTCGTTGGATTCCAAGTGAAAAAATTATTTTTAAGGAGAGCAGTGAGAGGTGTCACAATATTTCCATAATTATTAACAAACTTGTGATAATACCTGTTAAACCCATAAATCCACGCAAGATTTTTATTGTCTTTGGGTGATGCCAATCTTTCATAGCTTCAATCTTTTTAGGATCGACCCTGACATCGGTCTTTCCAACAATATGACCCAAGTACTTGACCTTTGAGGAAAATTTGGTGCTGAGAGAGTAGATGGAGAACTCGATCCACATGAGAAACATGGGTTGTCCAGGTGTTACTATAAATGAGGATATCATCAAAGAAAACTAAGATAGAATGATGGAGAAAAGGACGGAAGACGTGATTCATGAGCCTTTGGAAAGTGGAGGGAACATTACACAAGACAAAGGGCATGAACAAAAACTCATAGTAGCTCTCATGAGTTCTAAATGCAGTATTAGGAATGTCTTCCTCTTTCATATGGATCTAGTGGTAGCCAGAACGAAGATCAAGCTTAGTAAAGAATTAGGCACCACTCAATTCATCCAAGAGGTCATCAATGACAGGAATGGGAAATTTGTCCTTAATGGTGAGTTTGTTGAGGGCGCAGAAGTTAGGACACATGTGCCAAGAACCTTCTTTCTTAAGGACTATGACCATAAGAGAAGATTAGGGGCTCGTACTAGGGTGTATAACACCTACGTTGAGCAGTTCTTGAACAATTTTCTCAATTTCATTTTTTGGGGAAAAGGGGTGACAATAGGGATGGATACTGGGAGGAAGGCTTCCTAGGACAAGGGGAATGGAATGATCATGAAGACCATGAGAAAGAGGGAGTCCCTAGGGAGTGGAAAAAACCACTTGATGTTTAGAGAGGATAGATTGGAGGTCCTATGGCACAGAGGGTGTCTTAGTTGCTTATATGGCATGGAGTTGGGAAATAATTCCAGAATGATCTTTTTTTAGCTGCTTTTGCATGCAATGGGAACTAATGAACTCCGAGGAACCGACGATGATACCTTGGAACTTATATTGTTGGCCCTCTTGGTCAAATTACATGGTTAATTCCTTAAAATCCATGAGAATGGGACCTAAAGTCCTTAGCCATTCTGCACCCAACACAATGTCACAACTGCCCATGTTGATAGAAAACATATGAGATTTCAGGTGGTATTCACCAATTTGGAGATGTACATTTTTACAACACCCTCCACATTTCATGGACCCGCAATTGGCAATCATGATTTGAAAATTATTGACTGCAGAGATATAACAATTAGTTTCTTGTGAAATGTGGCGATGAATAAAATTATGGGTGCTTCCACTATCAACAAGAATGATGACCTTCCTATTCTTAATGTAATCAATTAGATTGAGGGTTTGGGGAGTAGAGAAGCCAGTGAGATCATTTAGGGAAATGACCAGTTCTACTTTGGGAGGGTCTGAGGGAGGGATCATGTCAATGGGTTCAGGTGACACAAACACAAAGGGAGCCTCAACATCCTCTTGCGAAAAATTCTCTAAGATGGATGCTATAGTGGGAATACCCCCTTATGGACTACACTAAGGTTCAATCATGCAGGGAGATCTAACGGTCTAAAGTCTTCCACTTTTAACAACTATCCCAACAATACTCCACATTCATGCATAAAATACAAATTATAAGGATCCGATAGTCTTACCTTAAAATCCGCATCCGGTGTTGATCCTTTTGTGTTCGATCGCTCCTCGATTGAAAGTCTCCTCCCAAGGATGAACTACATTCACCAAAAGACAAACAAGAAACTACGAACATGCATCTTATATATGAATTAGTGGGTTACATATCATAACAAAATGTAAATAAAACATGAATATTGAACACATGATATGGTGGGACGAAAAAAGTATTTCTTTATATTAATCTCACAAAGTCACTTACAAAATGAGATCGATGACTCCTTCTCGAACTCAGTCCTAGGCTACTCTTCACCAAGATCCAACTGCTTCCATGTATCCTTATTCTATCACAATTATCTCTAGAGAATGGACACAAGCTTATGAATAAGGAAAAAGGTAAGAATAGGGAATTCTGACTCAAAACTCACAATGTGGCTGCAAATTATTGGGGCAAGGGGGGAAAGTGAAATGGGCAAAGTTTCATTGTAGCTATGTTTTTCCTTGGAATGAGACCCCAACACCTCCTTTTATATGACAAAAGGATGGTTATTCGGTTGGGTGACGGGATATAGGCAGTGGATTAGTTGGGAAACTACCCAATAGCATGTAATCTCAATGAATACCTTGCAACTTTTTATTTTTTGCAACTTTTGTGGGTATACGCGGGCTATAATGGTGCAGCTAGTAGATGTACACAGGAAATAGTGGAATAGGGAACATACATATTCAAAAATTGTGTTTTTAAGAAGAGTTGTTTAGTGTTGGCTTGGAAAAAATAGTAAATAAGATGGCCTGATGCCAGGTGTGCATGTCTAGTGCAATTTAGGGTTATAACAGATGCCCCCAAATGTGTGAGGTTAGAAGAGCATTTGATGGCCGAAATACATTACAAATATTCACCAACATACAAAGCGAGTGAGCTTGGGACCAGAGTTCGGGAGGTGCCATCTACAAAATAACAATTGTCTGATAGAGGTGGGCATACCCATGCTCGGGATGAAATAAATCATGGTTGCCAATAAAATACACTGCATATCCATGTCATATAACTATATAATGTGTATCCGTGAACAATAGACAGTGGATCTACATCTCAAAATCAAAGATATACATGTATAGTATCCATCTTCAAGAATCCAATGATGCCTAATGGTGGGAGATGATGTCTTCAGAGATCGAGCAACAACTTCAAGATCTTAAAAACTCAGGTAGGAGTGTAATGTGAGTGTACGAATTCACTACCCAGAGGTCTTCGACAGCTCATTGGGGAGCAGACAAGAGGATCTCAGTGATTAGGCAAAGAACTTCATTGATTTCAAACAAGGACTTGATTGGACTTTCTGGATGGCTGGGCATGAGGCCAAGAGACAAACTGCAGAGAGGCTGACTCAAGTTGGGTAAAAATTCCCTTGGAAAATAGTACGACTGATGATCAGACTCAAATAGCATGAAATTGACATAAGTTCACGATGGAAGAGGAAACGCAAACTCTTCATATGTTTGGAAGGATAACCAATGGAGGATGACATAGCTCTATGTTACGAGAACAACTTCCTAAGGTCATATTAAATCCCAAATCTTGACGAACAAATGGAAGGATGTGCTTTGTCCAAGGGTGACTCATGTGCTTCCATAAAAAGAAAATACTTTTCCCATCCTCTTTTTGGGGTATATTTGATTTTTTTTTGTCTTTTTCAATATTTTGGAGAGCTTGAAAAAGAATAAAATAATTCTACGTTACAAACAAGGAACGAGTATTGCAAGCATACTTGTTCCAAGCGCAAGGAACACACTAATGCTCAGAGCAAGGAGACATGTGCAGGGACAGGACACTCAAGAAAAGTCCTCTATGGGTCAAGGTGTCAAGACACAAAGGCAAAGTGCTACAAGGCTTGTGTATAAGACATGCTTCAAAGTTTCGGTTGAGAGCAACATGGATCTGGCATTAGGCCAAAGATGTAGGGATGAAAATGAAATTAATAAGACACAATGATAATGTCCTTCAATTTAATTTTAAATGAGCCCAGAGAAGGTAAGCTCAGTGGTTTTTCATTTTTAGAGAGTCTGAAAAAACATAAAAGAAGACTCCACTAAGGTACCTTTTTTAAAGATAGTGTAGTCGGCTCAAAAAAGGGATAAAGTAGCACCGAAAAGACATCTATTCAAAACTATTTTAACGAGTGTGAAAAAGAAAAGATCACTCGACAATCTTTTCAATTTTAAGGAGTCTGAAAAGAGATTAACTATGGAATCGCTACCTTTTCTAGATTTAGTCTCCTTAGCCCGAAAAAGGTGAAATTTACTGAGGAGAACTCTCTCGACGAGATGAATCTCTCAAGGTGTACCTTTTTCCTCCTTAATCTATAGGCCGAAAAAAGAGGTAAAATCATGCCAATAGATTTTATTCTAATCCAATTAACGAGTGTGAAAGAACAAGGTCACTCGACGATCTTTTCAATTTTAAGGAGTCTAAAAAGAGCTTAACTATGGACTCAGTAGAGGATGTTCTTCTAGACTAGTTTAACGAGTGTGAAGGAACAAGGTCACTAAGCTATATTTTCAATTTTAGGGAGTCTGAAAAGAGCTTAACTATGGAATCTGTGGGGGTTCCTTTTTTGTAAATTTAGTCCCTCGGGCTCGAAAAAGGGTTAAACTTATACCTGAGAATACTCTTCTAGCGAACCAAATTTTCTAGAGTATACCTTTGTTCATACTATTAACCGTCCAGACTAAAAAAGGGGTAAACTACCACCATATGGATGTGCCTTTAAATTTTAATTTGGTGAGCGTGAAGGACAACAAGATCGCTCAGCAATATTTTCATGTTTATAGAGTCTGAAAAGGGATTAAAAAGGACTCTAGGGGGCTACGACTCATGTATGAAATTGGTTCAGGTAGAGCCTATAGCTAGGCTTAGACCAAGGGCCTCTTTGATAGTCAACTTGGAAAGTCTCCCAAAAGGGAAGAAAACACAAACCATGGTGTAAGTCCTCCCATGGTGTAGAAATCGTATTCATGGCTTCAAGGATAGCCTCATCTGAAGGAAATTCAAAATCCAAGAAATCACACAAATGAGGATCAACAATCCCAAAGGGTGAAGTAAACTGACCATTTTCCATATGACGATGAAGGATCTGGCTAGGACTGGTAGAGTCTTTCATCGAAGAATCAAAAGCACAAGGACTTGAGGATCTACAAACAACGAGATCAGACTCAGAAGGAGACTCGAGATCACTTGGACCAAGAGGGGGAGGTAAGGGCTCCTATGGCCCCATTAGATAAACCAATGGATCAATTGTTGAGACCAAGGCTCAAGAAGGAAACCATGATTGCACAGGTTCCTTCTCATAAGCAATTGAACACCAAGGATAAGACACCACATAATTAACCTGTGGAAGGGTAGAGTCTACACGAACACTAGGAACATATAAAGGGGAAGCCTGAACTAATGCTGAATTAGGATGGTGATTATCAGATTCCAGCTGGTCGATAGTGACAATGCTTCCATTATGAGGGAAATGCATCACTAGGAAGATCGTAAACACCACAACGTTCATAGAATATACATAATCACGCCCGAGAAGCATATTAAAATCTAACGGGCCTTGCACAACTATAACATTGACAAGGACAATATTCCCACCTAATGAGATAGGCAACTGAGGAAGAATCCCCAAATATTCACTAAGACATATTTCAAAATCCAACAACTCATGTGAAGAAGACACAAGCTCAGGAGATCCCAAGACTTGCCAAACCGAGGAGGATAAAATACTTGAAGAGGCTCCTTCATCCACAATACATCAATAAATGTTTGTTGAATTAAGTTCAACCCTTATTTGAAAATTTGCAAAAGAAGGAAGACGAGGCTCAACAAGATCATTCTAATCAAAGGAAACCATCCTAGGACTTGGAGGGGGTGTTCTCGAAGTGAGAGAAATTCCTCCTTGTTCTGAAAGTACTGAACTAGAAATGATAAAAACATAGTCGGTAGACACATCACTCTCCAAGAGAAGAGTGGGATTAGCTAAAGATTGCATCGTCGTGACCACTTTCTCAACCAATGGCTGAATAGGCTGCAAGAATACATGGTCTAAAGGCATCTCACCCCCCAAAAGAGGAGTGGGATCAATCGATGAATGCATCAGCATGACCACTTTCTCAACCAATGGTTGAATAGGCTGCGAGACTACATGGTCTAAAGGCACCTCACCCCCTAAAAGAGGAGTGGGATAAGTCGATGACTGCATCATCATGACCACTTTCTCAACCAATGGTTTAATAGGCTACGAGACTACATGGTCTAAATTCACCTCACCCCCCAAAAGAGGAGTGAGATCAGCTGATGACTACATCGGCGTGACCACTTTCTCAACCAATGGCTGAATAGAAGGTGAGGAAACCTCAGAAGACTCAGAATCAGAAGATCTTACAAACAGGGACCACAATATTCATACCTCTAGAAGGCCAGGGCATAAATGAGTAAGGTGATATCCCTTGCAAATCTTACAAGGTAACTTAGGCTTATGTCTTATCCGTCTAGGTTTATCAACAGAATCAATTCCCCTAGCATGACTAGCAATGGTTGGTTGCACATCTCCAACATGACTTGCAGATGTTGGTGATGGGTCGATAACATGAATCGCAAAGGCTACAGACCTATTGCTAGTATGACTAGAAGTGATTGGACTTTTCCCCCAGCATGACTTGCAGAGGCTGGGTGTTGGTATTCAACATGACTTGTAGAAGTTGTTGACCTATCTCCAACATGACTGGAAGAGGTTGGTGATTTATTCTTCCTATTCTTCCTTTTTCTATTTCATTTAGACTTTCAGTTACTAGTAACTGTACTTTCACCAGAGGCTAGAGAAGGAGGAGGAAAAGACTTTGCTAACAAAGGAACATCAACATGGTGCCCATGACATAAATTTCTTAACTGAGAAGCATCAAGAGAATTCGGGACATTTGGAATGGTACCCAACCAAACCGTTAGTCCCACATTCAATCTAGTAATGTACAAAGTGGCCATCAAAGGAACACCAATGTTTTCAAAGAAAGGAAAAGCACAAGAATCCCCTTGTGAAGTGGTACCTTGGTTGGTATCATCTGGAAATTTAGCCATGAATATATTATGCACAGGTTATCCCCTTGTGGGATCATTCAAGTTCGTAAAATTCTTACACACTGACGCCAACAAACCATTGTTATCAAAACAAACGCCTATAAGAGGTAGCTCCACGTTTCTAAGCGGAAGACCGAAAAGTCTTCACAACCGGCGGAGTGGGCGGTCTACCACCCTAGGTCAGAGACCCAAAGCAATGACTGACTAACTCACTATGGAAAAATAAGGAGCATAGAGCACACACTAAAATTTCCTAAAGGAAAATCAAGCAAACGACTAACTAGTTGGAAGAACAGTTACAACAACCAACACTAGAGAAACTTACTGGTGCAAGTGCAACTCAAAAATGGAAGAACACTCCGGGTATACTCTGCAAAGCATGGCCTGACATATTCCCTAGGTGTTGTGGTATACCCCCGTAGTCACCCATGTAAGTCCCTATAATAAAGGAAACTAGGTTTCCAGCTCGTGAACAGTCACTAGGCGGGTACAATCGACAGTCGGGTGGACCGCAATTAGCAGGGTATCAATCATAAAACCTATTGAGGGTATCGAAAGAAATTGGTCCGAAAGACAAATGAAGACCTCGAATGGATTTGAGATCCATGAAGCTCCGTGGAAAATGCGACTGAACAAATCCCACGACAAGTCCTCTATATGCATTCCCCACTACTCTTGGTCCATCTTTGAAGGGGTTATCTCCACTACCTTTCCGCATGCGACCTCGTGTTTATCTCCTATGTTAGAGGGGGGTACCGGAAAACTTTCATGTTTACTGGAATTTTTACACTCCCTAGCACAGACTCGTATGTTTTTTTTATAGCCTTGAAGAGTTTCCTCTCCAACCTAAATCAAGGCTCTAGCCTAGACTAGTTGATTGACCCTACAAACATAAAAAGTCTAGTCAATTTTAGATTAGCATTCTTTTTACTTGCTTGATTTACTCAGAAGGTGTGGTAGTGCAACTGATGTTGTTAAGACTCTTGCAAGAAAAAATAAACTTACAAGAACACAGGCAAAGAAGTATTATCTTTCTTATTTATCTTTTGAAATGCTTTTAAGATGAGAATAAAACACAACACTATGCTAATTTCTTTTTCTTTTTCAAATAAAAATGCAAAGAAAATGCCACGAAAGAAAGAGACCTAACAAACTAAGTTTTTATATATATATTTTCTTCCAATCAAACCAGAAGTAACAAAAGATTATAAAAGAAACTGATGAATACATGATTCATGGCCCCCCCGACCATGAGGGGGATTTTTTTTTTAAATGCAACTCATTTTTCTTAAAATTTCAAGCTAAAAATAAGTTAAAAAGGCTACGAAACACAAGAAATATTTTTTTTTTTTAAAGACAAGCAAACTGACGTCAAACCTAGGCTAAATACAATAGCAATAGAGACTGGTACTAGATCAAGAAACCCCTAAGAAGTATCACTTCAATAAGGGAAGAGGTTGACTGCCTCTTCATACTGAAAAAACTTCTTGACATAGGCGCGCTATAGACACTTAAGAAGCCTGCGTATGTACGCGGGATGTCTAAAGGTAGGGCGCATATGTATATGTGCAAACCCACTATAGGCTACACACACCTCTGTAACTTCTCAAAAAATAAAACTAATAGTCAAGCTGAACAGGGAGGGAATACTGATATGGTAGACCAGAATCCCTTGATGACTCAACAACTTACAGAGAACTCAAAGAGGTAATTAAACCAATTAAAACACACAAAAACATCCCCTAAAAACCCTAGAGGCTCCCTAGTATGGTTTTGATTCTGCTATAGTGGGAAAGCCCCCCTATGGACTACACTAGGGTTCAATCGTGCAGGCAGAGATAACCATCTAAAGTCCTACTTTTAACAACTATCCCAACAATAATCCACATTCATGCATAAAATACAAAGTATAAGGATCTGGTAGTCTTACCTTGAACTCTACGTCCGATGTCGATCCTTTTGTGTTCGGTCACTCCTCAATTGCAAGTCTCCTCCCAAGGTTGACCTACATTCACCAAAAGACAAACAAGAAACTATGAACATGCATCTTATATATGAATTAGTGGGTTAGATGTCATAACAATATGTAAATCAAACATGAAGATTGAACACATCATATGGTGGGACGAAAAAAGTACTTCTTTATATTAATCTCACAAAGTCACTTACAAAATGAGATTGGCGATTGCTCCTCAAACCCGGTCATGGGATCCTCTTCACCAAGCTCCAACTGCTTCCACATATCTTTCTTCTCTCACACTTCTCTCTAGAGAATGGGCATAGGCTTATGAATAAGGAAAAATGCAATAATAGGGAATTATGGCTCAAAACTCACAATGTGGCTGCAAATTCTAGCTCAAAACTCATTGTAGCTATGTGTTTCCTTGGAATGAGACCCCAAAACCTCCTTTTATATGACAAAAGGATGGTTATTCAGTTGGGTGATGGGCTATAGGTAGTGGATTAGTTGGGAAACTACCCAATATCCCGTAATCTCAAGAAATCCCTTGTAACTTTTTATTTTTTGCAACTTTTGTGGGTATACGCAGGCTATAATGATGCATCTAGAATATGTACGTGGGAAGTAGTGGAACAAAGCATGTACATCTTCAAAAATTGTTTTTTTAAGAATATTTGTTCAGTGTTGGCTTGGCAAAAATAGTAAATAAGATGGCCTGATGCCAGGTGTGCATGTATAGTGCAATTTAGGGTTATAACAATGGCCATAAAAATATTTTGTTCCTTACACTTGTTCCCAAGAAAATATTTGTCATCACAATTATAAAAAAGGCCTTTGAGTTGGCATTCATCCATTTCTTCCCTGATTAGTTTCTATATCTTTAGTGGAGTAGAAGGAGGAGTGGGAGTGGCTGGTTTAGTGTGAGGAATAAAGGAGGGCTTTTGGTTTTTAGAAGAGAGAACCTGTCGTGCTTCCTTAACTCTTTTAGTAGTGTCCACCCAACTCTGAGTCTGAGACATGAGGACATGGGCATGAATCTCATCCTCTAGGCCACTAATAAAACATTCTTAGAAAAAAGCATCATACATACCCTCTGTACGAAAATCCAGTCGCTCAAAAGCAACTATAAATTCTTCCACTATGCCAGATTGTTTCAACTTTTTCAAATGACCTAAATGGTTGGTCTCAGTTTCAAAGTGTTCATAAATCTTTGCAACAAAGTATGTCCAAGCCACATACCCTTGGCAGACATTTTTTCTCCATTGTCAACGTTCTTGATCTAGATGGAGAACACCATACTGGAGTTTGGCCAACTCATCCATAATGCCATACAAAGAGAAATAATGTTCCAATTGAGTTACCCATCCAATGGGATCTGAGCCATCAAATTTGTTCACATCCACACGCGAAAGGCGCGGGTCATGCTGAAAGTGATGGGGATGAAAATCCTGGGAATGAGATGAAGTTTCACCTTTGGTATGAAAAGGTGGGTCAGATGAGGGAAGATCCATAGGGATATGCAGCTTGGCGCAGATCATCGTAGTGACATATTCAAGTTGGGTAGTAATGTCTTGTTTGAGGTCTTGTTTGAATTTCTCGATTTTGGCAGTTATGGAGGAATGCATGTTTTTATTGATGGTGGAAATATTGGCACTGATTTGTCTCACTTCTTGTTGGGTTTCTGTGAAATTAAAGTGCAAGGTATTGAAGCTAGCTTTCAAGTATTGGCTATGGGTATGGGCCATGATGAAGAGGGAACACGAAAAGGGGAGGGTGGAACCAAACAAAAAAAGGGTTATGGGTGAAATGTATCACAACGATCAGGATGACGATTTGAATCCAATGGCTAAAGCCCAAATACGGGTGTTGGAAGGGGGCCTGGTCCACAAGGAAAAAAAATTCTGAAAAATGATAGGTATGACTACGATAAGGGCGAAGAGAGAAATCCAACAGAATAGATCTCAAGTAATGGTTCCTACAAGATCCTTTTTTTTTCCAACTCCTACGGAGTTATACTCTGATCTAAAGAATATTACAATGATGAAATGCTCAAATTCTTAACAGGAAGAAATGTGTAGTAATTTCTCAACCTGAATGTAGGAGACACAGTTGTGCGGCAATAGATCTTGTCTCTTCTATTTTTGTTTCTGTCCCAAAGGCTAGGGTATTCAAGGGTTCTATAGACAAGGGTTTTCCCTATGCTTGGGAAGGACATTCCACTGAACCATAGACTTGTTGTTCCAAATCTCAACAACAAATCATCGTTGAGTTGGGGTTAGGAATCCACAAGAGAAGGGTGCCTCTCACAGTCCATTTACAACTCAAAATTCCACAACCCTCTAGTATTCTCCTATGGATATCTTAAATTTCCTCTAGTTCTCTTCCTCTTGACCTTCCCAACCCAAGGAATGTACCCATTCAATGCTATTATTCCATCAAGGGTCCCATTCATTTATAAGGGTATATATGGCACAAGTAACCATGAATCTCTCTACTCAAAACTCAAGAGAACTCACTTCCAGGAAAAAATACTAGAAACCAATAACAAACAATTATTTTTCTCATACAACTCCAATGAGAGTTCGATCTTTAGGCCTGACAACCTGCCTCTTTACTCTTCAGCTCCAGGATGCTCCAAAAACTCTCCAACATGCTGTAGAATTCACCCAACCTTATTGGTCTAGATCTAATGCTCTTTTTCCTTGCTCCCTCCTTGTTTTTCATGCAAAACTCCTTGTGAAAAACTACCTATTCTCCCCCATACGAATTTTCCTCTATTTTCCTAAGACAGATGACTTCTCACTCTACCCATGTTGATTGAACTTCAGCCCCATGCTTCCAATAACTATGGATGTGACTTCTACACCCACCCCTTGACAGGTATCCAATGATTGGCCTTGTTATCCCCCATTTATAGGGATAACTAAGAAGATAATGTCTCAAGGCCCTCAGGTTTTAGACATGGATTTCCATGGGGTAGATAAACTTGTGATGTCCACTTACACAAATGGAGACCCACTTCACCACCACAGTTCTCTAGTTCATCATAATGGCATTCACCACTTCAGCTTATTTCTGGAATACAATGGGTCTTTCTCCATGAGGTACAAGTAGGGTATTGTGGTAAGTGTCACTTTAATACTTGAGGAATTTGAGTATGTTGCATTTAAGTTTTCTTTTGATTATTAAATGTCTGCTTGGAAATTATGCTCTTTTCTCTATTTCACCTTACTGGTTCACATTATGACCAAGTAAGTGGTCACCCTTAGGGATGTGTTTGCTACCATTTCCGATCATACTTATCATTTTTCACACTTCATACTTTTCTTCTCCTTATATTTTGGGATTTTTGGGTGTATTGACTGAAGAAGGGATTGTACCTCATTTCATGGGAAGAAGGAATTGAAGGCCTAGAGTGAATGTAGATGGAAAAATATAAAAGACAAAATTATAACCTTCTAGATGCTCTCCTAGAGAGGTATTGAGAACGATGAAGCGTTTCTCTTAAAATTGAAGATCTGCAAAAGAAAATTTCACATATACAAATGTCCAACTTATTGGGGGATATACACAAGTGTGTTATACCATTTTCTTTACCCATATGGAACTCTACATATCTCTATCTTCAAGTTACATTGTGGTGCTTCTTTTAAATCTTATGTTACCCAATTTTAGTACCCAATTGTTTTGGAATTTAATAAATTTATGGAAATAAATGGGCTTGGAAAAAGGATGCATTGAAACTGAAGTTGTGTCTCACCCTCTACAAAGGAACCCATAAATGAGACACTACGAACCCTCGTATGTCATGAACCCCATGCCCAAAAATATCACCCCCATTCTATTCCATATTCCTTACATGGATTAGGGAGGGTCCACCTCGGAAACACCCCTTGACCTAATGAATGACTCACCCAATAGGTCACCTTGACAACCCTCCCATACCTAAACTTGGAAAATTGCATAAGGTATTTGAGCACTTGTTTAATTTGATAAGGTAGTTTTGATGCACATGTTTTGGTGGCTCTTGTATTAAATGCAATTTTACATGCTATGATACATTTGACTTGAGACCTTTGGATGTTGCATTCATTTGTCTTTGTAATACCTTGTTTGATGGACGATTTGGAGGATAAAGCCTAGATTGGGTCTTCATTGGGGCAAAAAGCCCAAAGGGTGGATGCCATGGCTCACACACATTGGATGTGATAGATGATGGATGTTGCCTTTGGATGCAACAAAAGACACCCCGAAGGAATATACCTAGCCATAACCTTTCCCAAAAATTTTCCTTAGGAAGCTTGATGCAGGAGCATTGCTCAAACTCATTAGCGCCTCAGTAGCTAGTGCAGTAGCGCACTAGGAAGAAGTGGATCCCAAGGAGAGATAAATGCTAGATTTCTCAATTTTGAGTTTAAAAACTCAAACTAATGTAAATTTAATATTTTAAGGCTCGAGGGAGACAAAGTGACTATAATTGTACAGGTTGTAGGTAAATTTTCCTTTAATGGTTGACATATAGATCGATCTAGATCTGATTTCAAATAGATGTGAATTAATTGTAATTTTATATATGTATAAGAAGGAAGGCTCAAGAAGCCCCTCTTATGTAAAAAAAGATCAATTGTATTGAAATTTCAGTTAGGGAAGATTAGAGGAAGACTGGAGGAAGATAATAAAAGAGAGGAGAGGAGAGAAAGGACTAACTCTGTTACAATCCAGTCTTGTATACACTGTAAAAAGTTTCATTTTTTAATGCAAAAAGCAGATTTCCCTACATATGAGTTTATGTGTGTTTATCTGTGTGATGAATGTTTTTACTGAATGTTTATTGTGTATATGTATGAACTCCAGGAATGTATATATGTTTTCCTTTGCAAGAAAAGATAGAATTCTTTGTCTATAGGTTTCTGAGTGTTTTTGGCTCTCACGGTAGTGAAAGAAGTGCACCTTAGAGTTATTAGAAAAATCTAAAATGCCTACCCAAGGAGTGTGCAAGAACTCATTCAGGAGTTTTTTAAGAAGGTTTCCAAGTTGGCATACTAGAATATTAAGCTTAGGAGGAAGAGCGTGCTTTCCAAGAGGGCATAAGCAATCATTTAAAGAAAAAAGGGATTGAACCCTTTGAAGTAAGAGAAATTGAGAGTTCAAGAGTGATATCCCCAGTGTGCATAGAGTCCTTGCAAGGTGTGCAGAGGTCGAGAACCTTTTAAGTTTCATACTGTAGAAGAAGCACAAGGATTTTTCCAGAGGCCAAGAAATTTAAGTACCTAAGCTTAGGAGGAGGAGAGTTGTGCTGCTAGGAAGACATAAGGCTTTGTGGAAGAGAAAAGGGTCAAATCCCTTGGAAACCCATAGAAATTATAAAGCTTAGGAGGATGAGCATTAAAGTGAATGAAAACAAAGGCCATAGCCTTTTAAAACTTTCAAATACCCAAATTTTGAAGGGAAGTGTGAGATCGGAAGAGCGGTTCAGCAGGAATGCCGAGACCGATCTC
>CBVK0100097102.1:0-34369 GCA_900067695.1 Picea abies
TAATGCATCAACCCAGGAAATGGGAAGACTACCTGCCATTGGTAGAATTTGCCTACAACAACGACTATCAAGCATCCTTAAAGATGAGTCCCTTCGAGGTCCTCTATGGTAGACAGTGTAATACTCTAGTCAGCTGGAGTAATCCTGTAAATAGGATTTCTATTGGACCCGATATGTTGAAATAAATGGAACAGAAGGTGACTCAGATAAAACAAAATCTGAAGATCGCTCAGAATCGATAGAAAAGTTATGCTGATCAAAAGAGAACTCCAAGAGAGTTCAAAATGGGAGACCATGTATATCTTAGAATTAAGCCCAGAAGGAGTTCCCTGAAAATGGGAGCTTGTGCCAAATTGGCACCCCGGTATTGTGGACCCTTTGAGGTTCTAGACAGAGTGGGACTTGTGGCCTATCGGCTAGCAATTCCTCCCACAGTAAAAGCACATAATGTTTTCCATGTTTCATTATTAAAGAAATATGTACATGATGCTAATCATATAATTGACTGACTTGTGATCCAGGTGGAACCGGAGGGAGAATTCCTACCAGAACCCTAATGCATATTGGATAGAAGGGAAACCCGACTCCAAAACAGAACCATTGCACAGGTCAAGGTGCAGCGGAAACATTTTGGCCTAGATGAGGCTACATGGGAAATGGAGGATGCCATAAGACATGCATATCCAATTTTGGTCACTTCTGTACATGTAATTCATGTTAGTAGCTAAGAACATTGAGGACGATGTTCCTTTAAGGGGGAGGGAATTGCAACACCCTATTTCCCCCAGATTGTAAATATAACTAGACTGGCCAAGGACTATGGCAAACTCATAAGTATGAATATGTGATGTAAATGGACCTGCAGGAAGAGGTCAATGAATGTGAATAATATTTTGAATTATTGCAGACTGCTGAGAGGGGATGTGCAGAAAAGAGACCATGATGGCGGTGGAAGGCACCTGAAAAGGTGGCGTTAACTTCCACCGAGAATAAAATACAGTATTTGGACTCCACTGGCCCAGAGAACCAAAAGAGGCTCGCTGGCCCTGAAATTCAATGCCTCGTAGGATGGTAGGCGGGTGGCTTGATGAGGGATGGGATGGTGAACCACCCATTCGTAGAGCCGCCAGGCCTGATCGGCGTGAGGGTAATCATGCCACATGCAACCTCATGAGAGGATAAGGCATATGGTAGAGACGATTGAAAGGGAAGACATGAGGGGGAACTCTGGCATTTTTTTTACGGAGAGTGAGTGATAGCAGAGAGGAAGGATTGCAACCTTCACTCCTGGTCACTGGTAGACAGAGAGATGCAGTCTCAGAGCATCGTGGTCTCATATCGGGGGTTGCTAGTGGTAAATCCTTTGGGAGTCGTTGAGCCTACGGTTGGGTGGAAATGAGCACCCATGTTAGTAGTCGTGCCCACTTCGGGTGTTATTTATGATAATTATTTTTATGTATCACATATTGAAATTCATATACTGATATACATATATACTCACAGCACTATGAGATTGTGAATGATTTTAGTGTAAGAATGTCTGTGAATGTTTTGATAATAACTAATGGACCTATGCTTGTAATAGAGGAAGCCATGCATGACTCACATCGATAAAAATGAATCTAATCATGCCCAAGTTGAATTAAGTTAGGTATCCAGTCCATTCTCGGGAATTTGTTTCCCTTATCTGTATCCAGGAATGGCCCGAAATAGACCTCTTCATGGAGATTTCCCTTCTCAGAAAGGTTTACCAAGAACCTAGAAAAAGGGCATGAATGTGCAAGTCTTAGTAGCCCTATTTGAATAGGAATGACCCTCTTGAAATCCCAAAGTAGCTGCGTAAGGATAAGTATTGATCAATGGATGAGATCCTGTCGGGAAAGCTGCGGTCATTCATGACCGTTAAATCAAAGGAATGAATGAGGCCATAAATTGCCTTAACCCTTTTTCCCTTATCTTCGTGAATAACGAGGAAATATGAATCGTAGAACCCTAGACTCCATGAGAACATCTGGACCATTAGTTTTTCCATGTCCAAAGGGCAGTAAGAAGGGGCGCGACATCGGGACCAATATGAACTGTCAGATCTTATCCGGGAAACCCGACAGTCGTTAGACGTAAAGGGAGATAGATGAGGGTTAAGCCTCATGAATAAGTCCAAAAGTTGGACGCTCCAAGTCGCAAGTGGTGAAGCCACGAGAGGATCAGATCTGTCCATATGAGAAGGACAGGTGGTAGAGATCCAGGGATCTCATGAGCTTGGGGCTCGCGGGGTAGAAGTCCAAAAGTTGGACGCTCCAAGTTGCGAGTGGCGAAGCCATGGGAGGATCAGAGTCATCCATCCGAGGAGGACAGGTGGCAGAGATCCAGGGATCTTGTGATCTCGGGGCTCACGAGGTAAAAGTCCAAAAGCTGGACGCTTTAAGTCATGAGTGGTGAGGCTACAAGAGGATCTGAGTCGTCCATCCGAAGAGGACAGGTGGTGGAGATCTAGGGATCTCGCTACCTTGGAGGATTCATGAAGTAAGAGCCCGAAGTTTGGATGCTTTATGTCATGAAGTAGCGAAGTAGCGATAGGCTGTGAGTCGTCCATCTGGGGAGGACAGGTGGCAGAGATTGAGGTGATCTCGCTAACTCGGGATCTTGCAGGGTGAACGCCCAAGTATTTGGCATTAAAAGTCGCGAGACACGAGGTTGCGAAGCAGTGAAGTAGCGAGAGGCTGTGAGCCCTCCATCTAGGGAGGACAGGTGGCAGAGATTGAGGTGATCTTGCGAACTCAAGAGTTTGCAGGGTGAATGCCCAAGTATTTGGCATTAAAATTCACGAGACACGAGGTCGAGAAGCAGCGAAGTAGCAAGAGGCTATGAGTCGTCCACCTGGGGAGGACAGGTGGCAGAGATCAAGGCGATCTCGTGAACTCGGGAGCTCGCAGGGTGAACGCTCAAGTATTTGGCGTTAAAATTCGTGAGACAGGAGGTTGCGAAGCAGCAAAGTGGCAAGAGGCTGTGAGCCGTCCATCGAAGGAGGACAGGTGGAAGAGATTGAGAGATCTTGTGAACTCGGGAGTTCATAGGGTGAGAGCCCAAGTATTGGGCATTCAAAGTCACGAGGACGCAAGAAGCGAGAAGGTAATAACCGTTGGATCTGGATCACAGGAAGACCGTTGGATCCACACATGGGATCGTATATCGGAGCCTCACGAGAAAAGGCCCGAGAATTTGGCTAAAGGAATCTCGAGGTTGCGAGTAGAGAAATCCCTTGGGGAAAAGTCAGCGAGTTGACTGATCACCGAATCTCGAGGATCCAAGAACCCAATGTTCAACCTTTGAAATCGCGAAGTCACGAGTTCTGATTCCTCGATAAATCAAGGAAAGGGGATCGTGCGAAGAGAACTGTGGGAGAAGATGTCCCGATAGGGAAATAGAGGAACCTCGGAGTTCTTTGGGCAAGAAGAAGAAGACCCTATGATCGGACGTACCCATGGTTGGCGTGCTTGCGTCAGGTGGGACATAAGACCACAGTTATGTACAGAGAATTAGGTAGGTAAATAGAAGACCTATGATTCGGGGATTGGCATTTTGCTGCTACAAGCTCCGGGGAGTCTCATTATTGAGAATTCAACCAAAAATTTTGATTGATAGTAGTGGGTGTGTTACATTTCATCAGCACAGCAGGTGGTAGATTTAAAATCCTCACAGCCTCTGCAAGTTTGGGGCATAAGTGTGTAAGGTGGTCATCCGTACAAAGTTTACAAGGAAACTTCACCATACGTTTCTCTTTCTTTCCCTCTCCAGCATTATCATTATATTTCCCATTATTATATTTTTCCTTGGGTTTATTATTATTCTTCCCACCCTTACAATTATTTCGACCTTTCTTTTTATTCCCATCTAGTTGTTGGTCACCATTTGGGTTCTTCGACGATTGTACAGAATGTACATCCACTGATTGGGTGGGTTTGGAGGATCCACATGAAGTTGGCCCTTTAGCAGACTTCATTGTTGATTTTGTGGACTTTACATTGGCATACCCTACAATGCCATCAACATGAATTCTGGGAGTCTGTATAAGATCATGATTTGTCTATGGTGTGTCTGGAAGAAGGTGGTATAACATCCCAGACTAAGCATATATCATATGAATTTGTTGGGCTCTAAAGATAGCTTCTTCCTCACTAAAGAACCCAGAAGTAGAAACATCCTTTGAAATAGGAGTGTGCAAAGACTTTAGGATCCATTATAGAAGAAAGGTTGTGGGTATAGGAGTCTCAATCAACCACCTTCGCCTACACCATTCCTAGATATGGTCCGATATGTGAGTGTCGGTACCTTGGCATAAAGTTGACAAAAGTTCAAGGACAGCATCATAAGGAATGGGAAGTTGAAAGTGGTTGAGAAAGGCTAGCACCAAATGATGAAAAGATCCATATGGCCCCCTAGGTATCTCAATGTACCATTGCAATGCGACTCCAATGAGATTGTGGTGAAACAATCGTAATCTAATAGAATCATGATTCAGAGAATTCGACGAGCACCAAAGGTGAAAAGTATTTACGTGGTCACCAGGGTCCTCACCATTCTTACCCTCAAACTTAGGAATATCTGACGGAAGTTTGGTAGGTACAGGGGGCCATGTGGGATCATGAAACATCAGGTCATTCATTAGTTTACACAAATCTAGAAAATTAAGCATGGCCAAAAATGAAATACGGGGTTGCAACACCTGGCCCCATCCTTCTGCGAAAGATTGTGTGTTAGGAACTGAATTCCATCCAGGATTTTGGTAAGGACCAAAACCTTGTCTGGGATTAAAATACCCTCCTCTGGGCTAATTCATAAAATATGGATTGGGCATCATTCCAACAAGAATGTTCTGATAAGGGTTATGAAATTTGCCCCCAGTTGGATTAGATCCAAGCTAAGGGTTGTTAAAATTTCCCCCAACTAGATTAGATCTAGGTTGGGGAGTTCCCAAAGTGTAAGAATGACTTCCTTTAGGTGGGAACCCAGAGGATTGAAGAGAATTTGTCATGCCAAAATTATTGTTCAGAATCAGCACCAAGGGGATAGGGATATAGGGCAGAACTTATCTTGCAACTGGGTTGTTCCATCGAGGCGTAGAAGGATTAGAACTGGGGTTGAGAATAGAGACACTTCCCACATTAGGATTCACTTGGGGTATATGAGAACCACCAAATGGGAAAGGAGTGTAAGGAGGTGTAGTACCCCCAAGTCCAAAGCTAGCGTCAGGGCCAGTAGCTAGGATGGGAGTTGAAAACTATGAAGTGAAGTTAGGCATACCATAAGAAAATGGACTAGAAGCCATAGGGATGGTATGAACATTGTAACTTGGTGAGTGACCAAAACTCCCAAAAGGGTTTGATGCAAGAGAGGAAGCATTAACTACAGATCGAGCCATAGTATCGGTATAAGCCTCCGACACTGCAACTATAGCAGCTGCAGGTGTCAAATGAGTGCCATTAATTATAGTAGGATTGGGAGTGAAAGAACTCCCAGTGTTCTAAAGAGTAGACTCAATACTCATCCTTGTGGAACCACAAGTCTGAAAAGTGGATGTGTGTGTACCACTCCTAATAATTCTATGCCTTTTAGAAGGCAAGAACTTGAAAATCGGTGGTAACTATAACAACCAATGGGACCTGCAAGGAAGATGGTCCAACTCCACGATGAATTATGACTCTCCAATGAATAAAAATATATCCTAAGGCCAACTAGTATTCAAAGATCATACCAAGAAGTCAAATGACCAATATACATGCAAACAGGATAAAGTGGTTGAGTGGCCTCCCTCGCTAAAGAAGGTATGTCTCATCTAAGAGGGACCTGAGACTCCCCACTAAAGTTTGGAGGTAACAAAATCAGTTATAAGGGCCCTCGTAGGATTAACAACCAATCATTCAGATCCCCCCGGAGAGGTAATCCTCCATATAGGTTGTGTGTTGTCTGACCCCTATCTGACTCAGGATACAAGAAGAATAACCCTTGCAAGTAAAATATGAGATACCTAAGTCAAAAAAATAATAAACCATTGTATAACTGATGCACAGGAGAGCAGTCGTAAGTCCGGATCATCATATGGGCAGGGTAGCAAATCTCAAAACCTTTAAAGCAGTACCTCTCACAAAGGTATGGGTACTATCAAGATCTCCAAATATGAATAAATCCACAAAAATATCTTTGATGCTAGGTGAGTATCTAGGGGTTATCCCTTCAACTAACTTCATGCGACCTCGTGATTAACTCCGGTGTGAGCAGAGCCTCCTAATATTACCAATTATACAATGGACTTCTCAACTCCATGTCTCAGACACATATGTTGATTTCATTGCCTTGGAGAAGTTTACTCACAAGATCCTATTCCAAAGCACTAAATCCTAGGCTAGTTTGTGCACCCTAAAAAATAAAATCCTGACTAATCAATTTTAGTTTAAAGCATAAATTCTATTGGTCATGGTTACTAAAAAAGTTATGGAAGTGAAACTCATGGTGTTATGACTCTGCAAAAAAATAAATACGGATATAATGCAAAGTCTATCTTTAACTTTTCAATGAATGATATCCTAAATAAGAACAATGCAGTCTTCAATTTCAACTCTGCAATTCAAAAGTAAAATGCAATATTTCACTAAATGTGCTAAGCTAATGATAAAGTTTCCAAGGAAATGCCAACCAATGCAAAATGCCTATTTTTTTGTATTTTCAATATACTAAAAAGAAAATGCATGGACTGATGAGAAACCTGATATATAAATTCTACTGTGTATAAAATAAATAACTTGTGCAGAACACCAAGAAGACAAGAAAACAACCTAGATAACAAGGACAAATAAAAAATGGAAAACAAAGAGAAAGACTCCGCCCAAAAATTCAAATCCAAACATGTTTCCTGTCATCCTAGATAATCTCAACAGGCACTATAGAGACCTAAGAACGCTCAACAATTTTCAAATCCCACCCAACAGTCACTAAACCAAGAAAAAAAGCAAGGGGAAGTGGTATACATGACTGTTCAGGAGAACATAGTGTATATATGAATCTTGCAGTGAGACATCAAGCATGTATATGCAACTGTCAAGGAAAAAATGACATATATGCTTTAAAACAAGGCCAGGAAAGGGAAAAAGGATGAAAACTCAGACTCGGAGTGAACAAAATCTGTCAAGCGGTGATATGATAAGAAATACAAAGGAAAAAGAGAAATGTAAGAAGAAAAAGTACTTCAACCCTTAGAAGGAATATCTCTCCCCAGTGGAGTCGCCATTTCTATTACAAGGGAAAAACTCTCTATGGCTAAGGGTAAACCACAACAGACAGGTATGACTGCATAAATCAACTCAATTCCAACATGTGCTACATAAAATAATGTGGAATATAAGAAAGAGGCCTACCTCGATCCAATGTTTAATGATGTTCCACCATTGAGCACTTTGACCCAAAGATTTATACCTGCAAGAAGTTCTCAACCAACTAGCAGAGAAAGTACATAGTGATGATATAAAAGGGGTTAGAACATCAGATAGCATAGTCCATTAAACATTACAAACATGCCCATGGATAATAATCATATATTTTCAAGATACCAATAGGACGGGAAAGGAGTATTTCTATTAATAATTGATCAGTAGAAGTGACAACATTACAGACTTCTGTGTCGACACAGTTTGAAACCAAGAAACCAAGTTCCTTCCAACTAGGTCTCCACCACTTCAATCCTCTGCCAAAGGCAAGCTCATAGGAAAGAGGCAATGAGGTCCTCTCAACAATAGGGAAAGAGATTGGGGGATGAGCATTGTGTTTAGACTTGAGGGACAAAGGTATGCAGACTCAATATGAATTAATTTCTCCAGAGTAACTTTTCTCTCAAATTTGAATGCTTTCTCCTCTTTTCCATATCTTGAAATTGTGCTCTTATAGTATTTAGAATGCAACTGAAGAGCTGAGTCGGAACGTTTCCAATATATGGAAGGCCAAGGATCAGAGATCTTTTTTTGTGACATGGAAACCCGACCTAATTTTGTATTTTCTGGCACAAATCTTGATATACACGAGCTATAGTGGGGAAGAAAGAGTATACGCATCTTATATAACTGATAGGGAGCGTATATGTGGAAAAATGTATATTTTTAGCTCTAGATTCATCAAAAAGGGATGATAAGTATGCATAGGGAAATGGACAACGACCCTCTATGCAAGATAGCAATGGTGAGGCAAATATTGCAATAACACAGTCCCAATTGAAGCTAGAGAAAATATCTTCTTTGGCCAAGGACAACAAGATCAAATCACTAGAAGAATTAGTGCTGAAGATTGGGTATGACCCAACAAATATCAAGGTAGTTGAGGAATTATTGAATAATAAGAATGATGATATAACATCCTTGAGAAATAAACTGAATCTTCCAGCTATTGAATATTCACAAGCAAAAGAGGTAACTGAAACTGAAGGCCATAAAGAAGAAATGTTCAAGCTTATCATGGAACAAAATGCATAGATAAGAGAGATGGAAGAAGAAATGGATAAACTTATAAAGGAGAAAGAATAGAGTGTGAAGATGTCCATTATTCCACTGGGGGTAGTCCCTTTGATAGGAGTTAGAACAACAGAAGTAGCTACATCAATAGAGATTCAATCATGTAACACCCGGTTTCCCCCAGTTTGTAATTATAACTATATTGGCCAAGGAACTATGGAAAACTCAAAGGTGTGAATGTTTGATTTAATGGACCTTTTTATAAAATGTCGATGAATGTAAATTCTATTATTTCAATATAAAAGGCATATGTGTTACATGACTATTGAAAAGGGGATGTGCTAAAAAGAGACCACGAATGCTATGAAAAGGTGGTGGAGGGGACTAGGAATGGTTGCGTTAACGTCCACCAAACCAGTACTTTCCTAGATTTAATTTCTCGAGATCAAAACAACCCTCTAACCCATGAATGAATTATAGTCAGGATAATAGGTGGGAAGACCTCCTCAAGAGTTAATGAGGGGATGGGGCAGACCACCCATATGTAAGGCTTCCAGACCTGACCACGGACTGGGAATTCAAGCCACACACAATCTTGCCAAGGAAGGAAAGAAAGGAAGCGTGGTGGGTAGAGGAAGGCCTGTGAAGAATGCAGAGACGAGAACATAAGCTATCGAGTCTAAGATAGAATTGAGAACATGGGAAGTGAATTTTGAGCCCAGAAAATAGAGACTAAGCTGGGAGAAGGAGAGTAACCTTCGTCCCTATATATTTCTGTTTTGGGAGAAGGAGAGTAACCTTCATCCCTAACTTCCATTGAGATGGAAGAAAGAGATTGAATCTCAAAGCATCGTGGTCTAAGATTGGGGGTGGCTAGTGTTAAATCAAATAGGAGTGACTGGGACTATGGTTGGGTGGAAACGAGCACCCCTTTTAGAAGTCTCATCACACCTTATAGTTCTGATAAGTGTTTTCATGCCTTATGCTTTGAATTGGAAATAATGGATGCATGTGTGTATCTATGTTTCTATAAATGGTTTATGTATTAAAATGATTAAGTTATGAGTATGCATTTGTTCCCTTGAGAACTTAGGATTCTTCTTGATTGTCCATATGTGCCAATTTAATTCCTCGAAGGCATGTCCCCCGAGAATTATAGTACAGTTCCAGATTCAGAGAAAACCTCTTGGCTCTGTTACCATTTTGGTAACCTCATGATTTTACCTTGCCCTCTTTTAGAGCTTAAGGTTTTGCAAGTTAGGGAGGTGTTCCCGTCAAACTAGTAGTCTAAGAGGATTTGAATTTGCACCTAAGTCCTTAACCAAAAACCCGACTAAGAGTAGGGTTAATAGCCCAAGATTCATCTAAAGGTCCATGTGACCTAGGTCTAGGAACCCTACACTAAAGGATTTAGCTCATGAAGGTTTCAGAACCTCAGGAGCTCAAAGCTTGGAGATGTCAAATTTCATGATAGTCAAGTTACCCAAAATACCAGAGTAACAATAACCCTAGATGATTTAAGAATATGATAGTGGAGATGGATGCAAGATGTTTAATGGGAGGAGAAGCCATCTTGGTGATTGGATTGACTCAAATACCCACTGTATTTGATGAATCAAACACTAGCGACTCGATTAAGTCAATGGTTGGGAATCATTGTGGAGTGTGAAGGTGAAATTGGCAAACATGCTAGTTCACATCCCATAATCAACCAACATAGTTGATATCATTGGGAATAGAAGATCAACGACTAGGATTAGACTAGAATCGAGCGAGCACTTCCCATATTGTGGAGGTTGGACCCCACAATCACTGTGAACCATCGATCTATGAATGAAGATCGATGGTGGGGAATAATTGCAGAGCGCAAAGGTGAAATTAGTGGACATGCTAGTTCGTGGCCCGCAACTCACCAACACCATTGATCTCATTGGGCTGGAATATCAACAACTCTGCTTAGACCGAGTTGGGTGAGTACTTTTCATATTGCGTAGGTTGATCTCTCTGATAAGAAGTTCATACTTTGGGGCCCCGCAATCACTATGAACCATTGATCGATGAACACATCGGTATTGGCCAAATCATGACCGTCAGACCTAGAAAATTTGCTAGTTGGATAGTCATGAGTTCCTTTGGAAATCCATGGAGTAACGAAGTCCTTTTGTACTGTCGATCTAAGAGAAAGGAAACATGTTGGCAGATCATCTACTTTGAGTGTAATCACTCTGGGAGAGAACGAGTGTGGAGAGGTTGAACCTCCCAAAGCTCGAATAGCCAAAGTGATTTGTAGTTGTCAATTCATAGGAGACACACGTCGACAGATCGTCAATTTGGGTGAAATCATTACAGGGGATAAGGTGGTATGTTGAACAAGAACTCTCAAAGTCTGGAGAGATGAAGTTCATCTGATCCATTCATCAACTGCAGACATGTGTCAGTAGATCTTCCATTTCGGGAGATAGCTACTTTGGAGGTGAAAGGCGTTGGAGTATTTGAAACTCCAGAAGCCCGAATAGCCGAAGTGATTTGTAGTTGTCGATTCTTATGAGACACGCATCGATAAATCGTTAACTTTGGGTGAAATCATTTCAGGAGAAAGTGAGTGTGGAGAGGTAGAAAATCTTGAATTCCAAAGTCCTGAAGTAAACCAAGACCATTAATATATAAGGATGTGTGGTGCACAATCATTGACTCCGAAAGAAAACTCTCTGGGAGAGAAAGGTTGCAAAAAATTATGAAGCTCTCGAATGCCGATGTCCCAAAATGAAGCTAAGTCATCGATTTACAATGGATGCATGGTGCCTAATCTAGAACTATGGATACAAATTACTTCGGGTGGAAAGGTTGTGCAAGTGTCCGGGACCTTGAACACCGAAATCCCATAGTGAATCAGGATCATCGAACTCCACGAGGACACATGGTGTTAGATGGTGCACATCGAAGTATTAGTACTCTAGAGGTTTTGCAAAGAGGTGCTTCGAATTCCATCGAATCCTGGAGACCTAAAGTCATTGAGTTTCATTGATATTGAGGGTTAGTAGGGACCGTTGATCCCTTCGCACTAGTTCATAACTTAGCCACTTCAGAGTTCAGAGGAATTGGCATGTGATGAATCAAAAACTCCTGAAGCCCATAGTTTCGAAGTGCCGGAATAGGCACCTGTGGCCTTAGAGTTCGGTCATAAACCGTGGTAATATGAGATGGTCACTGAAGAAGGAGGGGATAGGCCCCGATTTCCAATTAGAGACCATGGATAGTGGATTCGATTATTAAAGGAGAAAAAAATTTGTATGCCCCACCATGGGTGTGTTACAAATTGGCATAAGAGCATGGTTACAACACTTGGACTACTTGGTCTCATGGATGGGTCTCTTAAAAACCATATTTAGAATACTTTTAAGAGTGACACCCTATCTTACCTTTTTCTTAAAGAGTCTGGTTAAATTTTTATTGAGGAAAAGAATGAAACTTTCTAATGTGTGTGTACATTTAGAAAATTTGAACTGAGTATTGTTCATAAACTAATACACTGTTAGCTAACAATAAGTGTTTTGTCAACACTTGAGAATTCAGTAAATCATGGTAAAAATTCAAGTATAAAGGATGGTGACATTTTATGAAGTGGGGGCTGGCTCCCACAATAGAGATGAAGAATCTAACAAAAGAAGGGCGGTGGAAACCCCTCTAGATCTGGCTGAAACTATAAGGAGCCTCTGGGATGAATTATAAAGTTGCAAGGATGACAACAAGAGATTGATAAAGGATCAAGAAAAATAAACAAAAATTAATGAAGTCTTGCTACAGAGATTATCTGACATAAAGAGGGTGCTGCAACATGAACCCGTAGCCGACCATGTGAACTGACGACATGTGAAGAGAAGTCAATGTCCACCTGAGATCTAAAAACATGGCTCCATAAGTGACCACACTAGGAGAAGTACCTCGAAGAAGGCCCAAATTGGAGGGGGGGACACTCATTGGGAGAGTCCTATGGAAAGGAAAATGGAAACTCTAAGGGATATTCTAGTAGCAAAACTATCTCACATTCTCAAGGGAAAAGAAAGAAGCGAAAGAATTCCAAAAGTCATGATCCTGAAGAGTTCAAGAAGGCCAAACCACCCTCTTTCTATGGAGATATTAAGAAAGGGGAAGAGGTTGAAGCTTGTCTGCTTCGTTTAAAGAAGTACTTCAAAGTCCATGACTACTCTAAAAACTTGAAGGCTCGAATAGCCATCTTCAACCTGAATGGAAAGGCCTCCATATGGTGGGAATACCTTAGGAATGTGAAAGGAGTCCATGAGAAGGAATTGTCATGAAAAAAGTTCGAGAAATACTTCAGGAAGCAGTATCTGTCAAAGAAATATATGTATGGGAAGACTAAGGAGTTCTATGAACTTAGGGTGGGGCATCTCACAATAGATGAATATGCCAATAAATTCCTTGAGCTACTGAGGTATGTACCCTACATATAGGATAAAAAGGTAAAAGTGCAGTGATTTATTAGTGGGTTACCTTAGATCTACCAGGACAATATTGATTTGATGAACCAAATACCTTAGAAGAAACTATTTGGAAGTCGAGGTATTGTTATGAACAGTTCGAGAGTAATATAGGACCTCCAGAGGATTGGAAGAAGAAGAGTAGTTTGGGATTCAAGAAGAAGGGGTTTAAATCCTCAAGATTTAAGAACTATGGGAAGGGTTCTAGGATGAACCATCCTACTAGAAGTGTGTATCAACAAAATTTTCCCTCTCAAAGTGGAAATAAACCTTTTGAGGTAGTCCCATGAAAGACTGATAACCCAAAGAAAGAACCCTTAAAATGTTGGGGTTGTGGAGAATATCATCGGCTGAGGGATTGTCCACATAGGAAATAGAATGGTAGGAGAGTATACAATATCCAAGAAGCTACCACCATCAATGATGTGGCTAGGAGCATGCCATGAATTTATGCATCCTTGGACAATAATCAAGTCGACCACCAAGATTCAATGGTGGATATGGAAGGTATGATCGCCAACCATGTAGTTTCTATTTTAATTGACCCTTGTTCTAATTTGAGTTATCTGGCCCCTTATATTGTTGATAAGTTTAAACTACAACTAGTTAGACATGTTAAGTTGTGGTTGGCGCAACTAGCCACTGGGACCAAAATGAAAGAAGCAGAGGTCATACCATCTTGCTAATTCATCATGGATGGATTGCCCACCCGAGTGACCCTTAACATACTACCCATGGGATCTTATGACTTGTTGATTGGTATGGATTGGTTGGTTGATTATAAAACTAAGTTGGACTATTACCATACAACTTTAGAATGTGTAAATGAAGAAGGGAGAAAGATAACCCTCCAAGGGATTCATAATCCTGTCTTAGTGAGACAAATATCAACCCTTCAAATGAAAAATTATTGTAGAAAGGGTTTTCCTTTATATGAAATATAGGTGTTGGAATCTGCTGAGGATGACAAACCAAACCTAGAGGACCACCCCATATTAAGAGAATAAAAAGACATGTTCCTAGAGGAGTTACTAGGTCTACCTACAAGAAGGGACATTGACTTCTCAATAGAACTTGCACCAGGAGAAGTGTCAACATATAGAACGCCCTATAGGATGAGTAAGTCAGAGCTGGTTGAGCTCAAGCTATAGCTAAAGGTGATGATGGAAAAAGGATACATTCGACCCAGTGTATCTCCATGGGGAGAAACCTTCTTGTTTGTGAAAAAGAAATATGTCACACTCTAACTGTGCATATATTATAGGAAACTCAATAAGAAAACCATAAAGAACAAGTACCCCTTACCAAGAATTGATGACTTGTTCAACCAATTGGGAGGTGCTTCCATTTTATTGAAGATTGAATTAAGGTCTAGGTACCATCAAGTCCAAATTAAGGATTAAGATATCCACAAAACAACCTTTAGGATGAGGTATGGCCACTAGGAATTTGTGGTGGTGCCATTTGGGTTAACCAATGCCCCCGCAACTTTTATGTGCCTGATGAATAATGTACTCAACAAATTTTTGGACAAATTTGTATTGGTTTTCAATGATTATATCCTAATATACTCCAAGAACATAGGGGATCATGAAGAACATATTAGAATCGTACTTCAAGTACTAAGAGAGCATCAACTATACGCTAAGTTTAGAAAGTGCAACTTGTTCCAGAAGCAAGTCCATTACTTAGGCCATGTTATTTCTAAAGAAGGGGTGGTAGTAGACCTTGACAAGATTAGATCTATTATGGAATGGCCTACCCCAAAGGATGTATCTGATATCATATCCTTCATGGGATTAGCAGGATACTATAGAAGGTTCATAACAGGGTTTTCCAAGATTGGTTCTCCAATCACTGCCCTTTAGAAAATGGGGGTTAAATTCACTTGGACATCAAAATGTGAAGAAATATTTCAGGAACTAAAATACCTCTTGTCCCATGAACCAGTGTTGAATATTGAAGACCCTAATAATGATTTCCTCATGTGTACAGATGCCTGCAAGGAAGGACTCAGAGGAGTCCTTATGCAATATGGACGTGTAATTTTATATGCGTCGAGGAAATTGAATGAGCATGAAATCAACTATGTGACCCATGACCTAGAGTTGGCTACCATAGTACATGCTTTAAAAATGTGGAGGCATTACCTCTTGGGTAGGAGATTTGTGCTTATGATAGACCATTGTGGGTTGAGGCACTTGTTTGATCAACCAAAACTCAATGCCAGGAAAGCTAGGTGGATGGATCTCCTTAGTGAGTTTGATTTCGAAATCAAACACATCAAAGGAAAGGAAATTAGGGTGGTTAATGCCCTTAGTAGAACTATAAAAAATGATTCACCTGGAAGAGGTAATCACATGTGAAACAAATTTCAGAGAAAGAGTCAGGAATGCACAAGAAATAGATGCATTTTTCAAGACTGTAACCTTATACCTAAGGAAAGAGCCTATGTGGTTAAAGTATGAAGGCTACTAGATGCTTAATGAAGGTCTATTGGTCTACAGAAATAGATTGTATATTCCAAACTGTGACAACTTGAAGAGGTTCATAATGGATGAAATACATAAGAGACCATATATTGGTCACCCAGGATATCAGAAAATTATCACGACCACTAGGAAACAATTCCATTGGCCTAGATTGAAGAAGGACATAGCTGAATATATAGCTAAGTGCCTAGAATGCTAGCAAAATAAGGTAGAACACTAATATCCAGTAGGGTTGTTACAAACCCTACCCATCATGTTAGCACCACCATTTTTCTTTCCATTTAGAGTCAGTTTTAAATCATGTTATGATCCATGCACCCAAACATGTGAAGTCAGGTACATAACATCGTGAGGTTGAAGTCAACAAATGGTCAGTTGTCCCTTGGAAATAGGAAAGGGTGTCAGAGTTGGAAACTGTATACGTGGTACGGGCATGAATTTTCCCAAAAGGTTGAATCCCATTAAGAAGCCAGTTTCTACGTACCCCGATCGCGTCAAGTGGTTAATAAAGGTTGCGTCAGTAAGTGTAGTAGTTATTATCAGTACATCATGAAGGATGAGGGAATGAAAAATCACAGTGTTCGTATTATACATGCCCAGAAAACCATATCACCTACATTCCATACATGTGGATTTTTCATGAACAACCTAAAATTCGACTTGAAATATATCATCACCATAAATTCATTGGTTTCCATCATGTTTTCCTGTCTTGGTCAATTCATTATAAATTTCAGATGCTCGGCATGTCCTCCAGTCATAGAACCAGGCCTAATCTCTTTTCCCAGTTCCCCCTTGCCAATCCAGTTGGTTTAGAACTTCTCCCCGGTGCATTCGTTCAAAATGATATGCACAAAGTATACCTTGGTCATGCCATGGCAGCTTCTCAGAGCACAAGAAAGGGTGCACAGAGTGACAAAATTGTGAGATCCAAACCTCAAAGAGATTGGAATTCTTTTGTACCTGCAGTGACCATTCCCAAAGACGTGGAAGAAACCATTATTTCACCTACATAAGAGACCAAATCAAGTCGCGGAACAACTGAAGCAGAGAAATCCATATAGGAGGGGGAGATGGCAAGAGCCTCCTCCTCCAAACAGAAACTACCTCGAGGGAGGGGTAGGCCGAGAAAGAATGAGGAGATCATGAAGGATAAAATTTCAAAAGGACTGCATGTTAGATTGTCATCTGAAGAGGTACTCAAATGTGTCATCCAGCTAGAAACTGCTGGGAAATTGAGCTGTGAATGTGGGAATAGAGCAACATAAGTGGACTTCATGGGAGCAAGTGAGGAAAAACCATATCAATGGCTAAAGCAAGCAAATATGACTATTGCTGAGATTTATTAGGAGAACAGGGAATTAAGGTGACAACTAGCGATAAGGACCGCAGAAGCATCAGCCACAAAGAGTCACGGAGGGAACATGGCATGGATGAAAAGGAAACTTAGAGAGGTGCATAACATTATTATCTAATTGTGAGAGGTGCAAAGGTTGGTAGAAGAAAAGCACATGGAGCATCCCAGAGAATGCGAAGCGACCGAAAAGGAAATATGTGTGGCTCTTGCCAACGCATAAAAAGAGAAAGTTTAATGGGTGACAATTTCTTCATGGTAGTTTTTGAGTGATACACGTCCTTCAAAGAACCTTATCATTTTGATAACGATCATGATAATAGAACATATTTGTGTTGTGCACATCTCTCTAGCAAATAGGCACATAATAGAAGGCGAAACCAACAGTGCAGACAACAAGTTTTTGACAGACACCTGTTCACTAGGATACCTGATCAAGAGATGCAGGAACACATTTTTCCCACCCCGTATTTTGACAGATGATCATACCCTGTGGAAAACCTAAATACAATCGTTAATGGATAGGCATGATTATTTCCTACTTTGGGATAGTACCATGCGAAGAGTCTCTAGCGCACATGGCACATTTTTTCTAGTTTAGTGTGAATTGTTAGAAAGCAAGGCAGCCCGAGTGACACCCTCATTTATATATTTCATCTTTTCGATGTAAGCCAGGTTGGTTGGAAAATTGAGTAAACGACTGCTATTGTATGTAATATAAGTTTTTGACCAAAATTTAATGCAAAGGTCCTATGATTTGATGAAAATATTCTAGTTCTGATAGTCAGATGTATTGTGTCTCTTTCTTTGCATATGTGTTTCTTGTTACCTTTTATTTCACATCTTATACTCTCTATTTCAGAACAAATTTTTGAACCTGTGGAATCGATGTTTAGTGCCCCTTGTTTGTGCCACTTAGACAAAATGTTTTCCTCTCAAGATAACTCCAAATGCATCCATAGCGGCTCTCTTGAGTTACTTCCTGTGTTTTTCTCCCGCCACACTTTACGGTTTACACTAAAGGTTGTTTCTCACCTAGCCTTCTCCTCTTGAATATAGTCACTGAGTCATTTTTTCCATCTCTTCCTCAGATCAACCCCATAGCCCAATTTTTACTTTTCTATGCCAATATAACCTGATTTTTTTTTACCATCGGTGTTAAATCTAGCCATTGTTTTCAAAGTAATATATTGCTTGGAGACCGCACTATTTCTGAGAGAGCCCTCTCCAGATTCAAAAGGCTAGTTTTGGGTCTCAAAGTTGGTTGAAAAAGTTACCTTCATCGTCTGTTTATCAACTAAATATATTTACTGAGAGATGACATTTTGGCGTTGTTGTTGTGGATGAATTTGAAAAGATTTTCCCTAGGAGAATGAAAAATGTTCCAGTTTGACCCCTGAGCGTAATAGAGGGAAAAAAACCCATACCAGATGAAACCTTTACCCTAGAAACTCCATTCCAAACAAACCAGTAGCCCCAAGTATCACTACTCAAGAAACCTAGCTCCAAAGTCTTTTTACACTAGAGTGAATCCAGACTCAAACTCTTCTGATCCTGTGTATGACCCCGAGAAGATTTTGCGCAAGGCCAGAGAGAAGGAGCCTGACCCATTTTATTTCCTGGATAGAATTTTTTCCTTTCCCAAAGACGACATGTAGAGCATTGACAACCTTGAGTTTGACACAATTTTAGAGAAAACTTTGTTCATGTCTAAGTCAGAAACTAGTTTGTACAAGACTGTTTTCAACCCGAACAATTTCCAAGCCCTGGTGACATATAATATCCCCCAAAATATGAATCCCCCTAGGGATATGTATGCCAGATTCACTCCCATCATCCTACTAGCCCATTTACATGAATTGCCTCAGATTTATATCCAAATAATCAGACTCTATGATGTTGAGCAGGGATGATTTTAAGGATGGAAATTTATTTTAAAATATAGAAACCTTGGCAAATCTTACTAATCCTTCATATGCCAACTATAAATGTTTAGCGATATTTTTGTAAAATTATTCAAATTTCTAAGGATTTTATATAGTTTTTATAAAATTTTACCGATTTTTAAGGTTAAATAATTTTATCCTATAGAATTTGGGCGAATCTTTTTTAAAATAGTGAATCTCGTTTTTGGAAAAACCATGGAAAATTAGTTCATGAGCGAAATTTAGCCCCTAAAATCATCTATGATGCTGAGGGAAATGTTTCCACTGAGAAACACCTGGGCTGGTTTAACGAATTTGTCGACCTGGAGGAGGTAGATTACGCAGATGAAAAAATGAGGATTTTTGTGCAAAGCCTTCCAGGAGACATAAGAAAGTGGTTCAAATCCCTCCCACCCATAAACATTCGGGACTTCACAGCATTCAAAAGGTCCTTCCTAAATAAGTGGGGGGATAAGAAAAACCCTTTGAAGTTGCTAACACAATACAATAACATGAAGAAAGCACCAGAGTAAATAGTGGAAGAACTATTGGCTCCATTTTTGAAGGTATACAATTCCATCCCTGCTAAATTAAATCCCCCTTCCAATTCTGTGCAGTTGCGGTACGTAGATTCCTTCGATAGTGACCTTTCTCTACTGCTGAGAGAAAGAAGATCGGCGAGTTTGGATTCCATAATGAGTAACGCTATCAAGGTTGAAGTGAACATGATGGCATCGGGAAAAATCAAACCAAAGTTCAATCGGGGTGATAAAATACCCTAGGGTTATGCACAATCATTGACGTTGCGGTCCTGAGATGAAAAATTCGACATGATGATGAAGACCATGGAAAAGTTGATGGAGAGAATGTCTATGGGAAACAGGCCTGTGGCGCGAGAAAAAAATGACCCACAACCTAGAAATCAGAATCTTCGGAGGGGTCAGTTTCCTCAAATCAAGTAGTGGGACCTAGGTAACCAGTAGAAGAGACCTCCTTTCCATAACAACTACATAGAAGAGGATTTTGACCAGTATTTCGATGGCCAGATGCATTGTTGTGATGACAACAACCCACGCGTGTTCTTGACGAAGAGAGAACACGATCGATATATGAGCCAAAACGAAGATTTCACGCTGGAAACTGACGATGGTATGATAATAAAAATAGATAATGCACTGTCTTGCGAGATGGAAGAATTTAAGAAAGGTTATCAAAATGCTATCATGCAGTTCCAGAAGAAGTAAAACCTCTGAAGTAAAGATGTACCTACCAAGCCGAAACAAACAGACTCCGTAAAGAAGCCTACAATGAACACACTTTCCATGAGCCGATCGAGACTGAGACCTTCCAAGGATGCAACCGAGAAGGAGAATTCGAAGGAGGCAGTCCCCAAAAAATCCTCGGAGATAGGCCAGGAGATGAGTGGAAAAGAGGTAGAAAAAACATGTTTCCCTTTCAATTTTGAACACAAAATGGCCAAAATCAAAATCTTTGTCTCATTCAATGAGTTCATTAGAAAGGGTGAGTATCGATATAAAATCATTAAAATGTTGAAAATAGGAGGGACCCCCGATACTCTGAACATTCGAGATGACCACCCTGCCATCTTGTTTGGTTCGCATGTCGAAGAGACAAGTGATGAGGAACATGTTCCCCCTTTCTATGTCAGTATGAAGATCCATGATATGAACTTCCATAACACCATGCTTGATTCTAGCATATCACACAATCTCATGCCAAAGGTGGTCATAGATGAGCTGGGTTTAGAAGTCACTATACCATACAAGGACCTTTTTTCCTTTGATTCAAGGACAGTCAAATGTTTGGGTCTTATGAAAGACCTGGTTGTATCATTGGCTCAGATCCCTGCCAAGAACATGGTCATGGACATATTCATCGTAGACATACCCCCGAAGTTTGACATTCTTCTTTCAAGATCATGGGATGAGAAGTTTAAGGGCACGCTACAGATGGATATGACTTACACCACTATCCCTATTTTTGGCCATGACAGAAGGTTGTAAAGAGAAGTGTTGCTGAAATACATGGTAAGTAGCAAGATGCAGCCCCACAATCATCCTATGTATGTCATCAACACTGAAGTAGGTTCATCCATATTCTACAATGATTTTAACTTTGGAGAAGAGGGATCGATGACCATCACGACAACTAATGAGAAGATTGTGCAGGAAACAATAGAGTACGTTGACCTAGAAGACCACACGGAAAATAGGGTGTGGAAAATGCATTTTGATGGTGTAGTTAGTTGAGAAGGAGTTGGGGCTAGTATATGGGTGAGCCCCCCTAAAGAAAGCACAAATTTGTGTTCATACAAGCTCACATTTGAATTCACTAACAACATGGCCGAGTATGAAGCGCTAATATTGGGATTACAAGTTTTGAAAGAACTAGTCGTGTAGAGGATAACAGTGCATGGAGATTTTGAGCTGATCATAAATTAGGTGAAGGGTGTGTATTGGACCAAACACCCCAGACTGCATGTGTACAAAATTATGGCTTTGGACCTTCTCAAAGGATTTTTGGAGTATGACCTGACTGCTATCCCCAGAGAACAAAATCATATTGTCGACGTGTTGGCCACCTCGGCCTCAGTTTTCAAGATTCCCATTCTTACAAATAAAATATATGAAATTGAGGTCAAGCACATGCTGGCAGTACCCGATAACATCAAACACTGGCAGGTGTTTGACGATGACAAATAGGTAGAAAGGTTCCTCCTCATGAGCAGCGAGTTTTCTAACACAAATATCGACGGGGAATAATACAACGACGAAGATGTGGGTGCAGAAGCATGCAATGATGATGACCCTTTCTAGAACCAGATTACGAGAAGGGATCTAATACAACTAAAAAAAATATTATTCCAAAGGGGTTGGTGCCACTAGAAAAGATGTTTGACGAAAATGATGTGGCTAAGAACCCAAAGATCACTGCAAGTGCAGAAGACATGGAAGAATACAACATTCGGATCGAGGAAGAGATGAAGATGGTAAAATTATCAAAAAGACTCAGTCTAGAGGGTAAGCAGGATTACATAAAACTCATGAAATATTTCCCAAATGTCTTTGCGTGGATCTACGACAATATGAAAGTGTATGACACGAAGGTGATCCAACATGTTATCCCTCTCAAGGAAGATAAAAAACCTTTCAAACAGAAGCTGATATGGATAAATCCCCTGTTGTTGTCGCTGATTGAGAAAGAGGTAATGAAGCTTTTCGAAACCAAAATTATTGTTTCCTTAAGATTCTCGAACTGGGTAGCTAACTTAGTACCTATGAGAAAGAAAAGCGATGAAACTATATTGTGTGTAGAATTCCGAAATTTGAATAAGGTGTCTCTCAAAGAGCACTACCCCCTTCCCAAAATGGACTACATATTTCAAAAGGTGGTGGGATCTCAAAAGATGTCCATGTTGAATGGTTTCTCAGGATATAACCAAATCATGGTCCACCCGAAAGATAGAGAGAAGACGACTTTCACCACTCCGTGAGGAATGTTCATGTACTCTAAGATGTCATTTGAACTGATGAATGCTGGTGCCACTTTTCAGAGGGAAATGGACATCCTTTTTGCTGAGGAGAAGGACAAATTCATCGTGATTTATCTTGAATACATTAGAGTGTATTCTACCTCCAACAAACAACATATCGAGCACTTGAAGAGGGTTTTCCATAAGTGCATAAAGTTTGACATATCACTGAATCCAAAGAAATATCATTTCATGGTGGAGGAAGGAAATATTTTGGGGCACATCATTTCCAAAGAAGGTATTAAAATAGACCCCAACAGGTTTGAAGGGATTTTGAATATCGACACCTCGCATAGTAAAAAGGAGGTACAATCTTTCCTGGGTAAGGTGAAATTTTTGAGGAGATTTATCCCAAACCTACCAGAAATCATAAAACATATAACTTGTATTCTCAGGAAAGGAAACATGATTAAGTGGAACCCAGAGGCCAAGAAGTCCTTCAAAGATATTAAAGTGGCTCTAACTAAAGTCCTTGTGCTATCCATCCCAAACTTTACGAAGGATTTCCTCCTTTTTTCAATTACCTCAGAACACGCTATTGTCGGAGTACTATTACAGAAGGATGAACAAGATTTCAAGAAACCCATAGCCTACTTCATCTGAACACTGTGCGATGCTCTCCTAAAGTATGAAATTATAGAAAAGTAGGTGTATGCCTTAGTAAAAGATTTGAAGGAATTTGGGACATACATATTGCACTCCCATGTCATCGCCTGTGTGCCCAACAATTCAATAAAGGACATCCTGACTTACCCTGACCCAGAAGGAAGGAGAGGGAAGTGGATAGTAGCCATGTTAGAATACAATCTTGAGATCAAGCCGACAAATATGGTCAAGGGTCAGGGCCTCACAAAGTTGATGGCACAGTCAAACTGTGACGTTGTAGGTATGAATTTCATTGTTGATCTGTCAGAGTGTCCTCAAGAAGAAAAACATGCACATATGACTCAACATTTCATTGATTCTATGTGGTATGTAGGCATCATATATGTATTGGAGAATCTCCAGGCCCCTCTAGGTGTGAGTAATACTAAGGAAAGATTCCTCAAGCTTAAAGCAGTTAAGTTTTGCATTTTGGACATTTCACTATATTGGAAAGATCCCAGAGGAATGTTGTTAAGCTGTTTGTTGGAAGATGAGGCGAATTGGGCCATACAGAAATTTCACAGAGGTGACTGTGGAGGGAACCACTATTGGAAGACTACCATGTACAAGATCCTGAGGGCGAGTTATTATTGGCCAACGATTTTTCTTGACATATATAAAGAGGTCTCTAGCTACTGCGAGTGCCAGATTTTCGATGGGAGGAGAAAGCTACGTTCCCTGTCATTAATGCCAATCTCATTCGAAGCACCTTTCATGCAGTGGGGCCTAGATTTCATAGGAGAGATAAACCCACCATCCTCAGCACAACATAAATGGATTCTCATGGCCACCGATTATTTTATGAAGCGGATTGAGGCGATCCCCACAAAGCAAGCCAATGACACAGTAATCATACAGTTCCTAGAGACAAACATCTTGTCAAGGTTCGGGTGTCCCGTTAATATAATAACAGATAATGCGGTCACATTCAAATCTAAAAGGATGGAGAAGTTCTTCCAGGATTATAACATAACCTTGGGGCATCCCATGACATATTATCCACAAGGAAATAGGTTAGTGGAATCCTCAAATAAGAGCCTAACCAAGATCATCAAAAGGCTCTTTCAAGACAACAAGAGAGCCTAGCATAAGAATCTTATCTACATGCTATGGGAAGATCAAATTACCACCAAAAAATCCATATCAACGTCACCTTTGCAGATCATTTACAACATAGACGTGATTTTCCCTACTGTGTTGGGACTGCCCATCAGGAAATTGTTGCAGGAGAAGGAGACTGAGCCAAATGATGCATAGAGGAGGATAAACCAGTTGATTCACACGCAGCAAGTGAGGGAGAAGGTGTATAATCGATCTCAACTCCATCAGGAGAGGATAAAGAAATATTTTGACAAACATTCCAAGCATGAATATTTTCAGGTGGGAGATCTAGTGATGATATGGGACATGATAAATGAAGATAAAGGAAAGCACGGGAAGTTCGATCACCTTTGGAAAAGGCCCTACATAATCGATGTGTACTGCAAGGACAATGCTTATTTCCTAAAAGGATTGGAGGGAGAGTGCCTTGGTTGGGGGCCTGTAAACGATAGGTTCCTCAAATGTTACCTGATGAAGTAAAATCCGTTTAAGTCGTTTTTCATTATAAATAATCATTTTTTTTTTTTTTGAGTTAGTAGGTCAGCAGAGAATTGAAGCCTGAAGTGAAGGACCTAAGTTTATGCTAAAGTCTTAGAAGCGATGTCAATGAGTATAGTTTGTTTTCTGTCTGTCATTTATATTACTTAGTGTCTAGATGTTGAATGAAGCCCAATGGTGAGGCACCTGGTCTACTATTCTTTTCTACCTCACAGGGAGGATAACATCCCTGCTAGAGCCAGTTGTTAGCGCCACCATTTTTATTTCCATTTAGAGTCGATTTTAAATCACGTTATGATCCATGCACCCAAACATGTGAAGTCAAGTACATAGAACTGTGAGGTTGAAGTCAACAAATGGTTGGTTTTCCCTTGGAAATGAGAAAGGGTGTCAGAGTCAGAAACTGTATATGTGGTACAGGCATGTCTTTTCCCAAAAGGTCGAATGTCGTTAAGAAGCCAAGTTCTACATACCTCAGTCGAGTCAAGTGGTTAATAAAGGTTTCGTTGTCAAGTACAACAGTTATTATCAGTTCATCATGAAGGCTGAGGGAATGAAAAATTGTGGTGTTTGTATTATACATACCCAACAAACCATATCACCTGCATTCCACATGAGGGGATTTTCCATGAGCAACCTGAAATTCGACTTGAAATATATCGTCCCCATAAATTCATTGGTTTCCAGCATGTTTTCCTCTCTTGGTCGATTCGTTATAAATTTTAGATGCTCGACATGTCCTCCAGTCATAGAACTAGGCCTAAGATCTTTTTGCAGTTCCCCCTTGCCAATCTAGTTGGTTCAGCACCGCTCCCCAGTGCATTCGTTCAAAATGCTATGCATAGAGTATACATTGGTAATGCCATGGAAGATTCTCATAGAACATGAAAGGGCACGTGGAGCGACAGAATTGCGAGGTTCAAACCTCAAAGAGATTGGAATTATTTTGCACCCATGACGACCATTCCTAAAGACATGGAAGAAACCATTCTTTCACCTATAGAAGAGACTAGATCAAGTCGCAGAATAGCTGAAGTAGAGAAATTCATACAAGAGAGGGAGATGGAAAGATCCTCTTCCTCCAAATAGAGGCTACCTCGGGAGAGGGGTGGGCTGAGAAAGAACGAGGAGATCATGAAGGCTAAAATTCTAGAAGGACCGCATGTCATATTGTCAGCTGAAGAAATACTTGGATGCGTCATCTGGCTAGAAACTATCAAGAAATCGAGCTGTGAACATGGGAACAGAGCAAGAAAAGTGGATTCTACGGTAGAAAGTGAGGGAATTCCATCTCAGCAGCTGAATCAAGCAAAGCTAGCTATTGTCGAGCTTTATCAGGAGAACAGGGAATTAAGGAAACTTCTAGTGACAAGGACTACGGAAACATCATCCACACAGAGTCATGGAGGGAGCATGGCATGGATGAAAAGGAAGCTTATAAAAGCACAGAACGTTATTATCCAGTTACTATAGGTGCAAATGATGGTAGAATAAAAGCACATAGAGCATCTGAGAGAATGCGAAGTGACCGAAAAGGAAATTTGTGTGGCTCTTGCGAGCGCATAAAAAGAAAAATTTTAACGAGAGGCAATTTCTTCATGGCAGTTTTTTAGTGATATGCGTCCTCCAAATAACCTTACCATTTTGATAACAGTCAAAAGAATCAAACAGTTGTTTTCTGTACACAACTCTCCAGCAAACAAGCGCATAACAGAAGGTGAAACCAACAGTGTAGACAAGAAGTTTTTGACAGACACCTATTCACTAGGATACCCGATCAAGAGATGCAGTGACACATTTTTCCCACCTCATATTGTGACTGATGATCAAACCCCGTGGAAAACCTGAAGACAGTCGTTAGTGGATAGGTGTGATTATTTCCTTCTTTGGGATAATACCATTTGAAGAATCTTTGGCACATCTGGTGCATTTTTTCGAGTTTAGGGTTAACAGTTAGAAACAAGGGTAGCCCAAGAAACACCCTAATTTATATATTTCATCTTTTCAATGTAAGACAAGTTGGTTGGCAAATTGAGTAAATGACTGCTATTTTATGTAATCTAAGTTTTTGACCGAAATTTAATGCAAAGGTCTTGTGATTTGATGAAAAGATTCTAGTTGTGATAGTTGGATGTATTGTGTCTCTTTTTTTGCATTTGTGTTTGTTGTTACCTTTTATTTCACATCTTATACTATTTATTTTGGAACAAATTTTGCACCTGTGGATTCACTGTATAGCGCCCCTTGTTTGCGCCACTTAGACAAAACTTTTTCCTCTCAAGCTAACCCTGAATTTGTCCACAACGATGCTCTTGAGTTACTTCCTATGTTTTTCTCCCACCACACTTTACGGTTTACACTGAAGGTTGTTGCTCTCCTAGCCTTCTCCTCTCGAATCTAGTCACTGAGTCATTTGTTCTGTCTCTTCCTCAAATTGACCCCATATCCCAAGTTTTAATTTTCTACACCAATATAACCATAAAATTTTTACCATCGGTGTTAAATCTAGCCATTGTTTTCAAAGTCATATCCTATGCGGAGACTGTGCCATTTCTGAGAGAGCCCTCTCCAGATCCGAAAGGCTAGTTTCAGGTCTGAAGGTTGGTTGAAAAAGTTACTTTCATTGTATTTTTATCAGCCAAATAGATTTACGGAGTGCTAACACATCCTAGAATGGAAATGGGAAACCATCTCCATGTATTTCATCACCGGATTACCAAAATTGACGAAGAAAAATGATGCCATGATGTTCATTGTGGAAGAACTGAGTAAGTCTGCTCACTTTGTTCTTGTCAAGTCAACTTGCAAGACAATAGATATTGCCAACATCTTCATGAAGGAGATATTCAGATTGCATGGCATGCCTAGGGAAATTGTACCTCATAGAGACACCAAATTTATTTCAAGATTTTGGAAATCCTTAATGGCTAGTTTTGATACTAAATTGTTGTTCAACACATCCTATCACCCTCAAACTGATGGACATGCAGAAAGAGTAAACCAAATATTATAAGACATACTAAGGATGCATGTAATGCATCAGCCTAATAAGTGGGAAGACTACCTACCATTGGTAGAGTTTTCCTACAGCAACGGTTATCAAGGATCTATGAAGATGAGCCCTTTTGAATCCCTCTACGGTAGACAGTGAAAATTTCCAATCATTTGGAGGAATCCAGTGGAAATAATTACCATCGGAACCAACATGATGAAATAGATGGGAAAACAAGTGATTCAAATAAATAAAAATTTGAAGATTGATCATGATAGACAAAAATGTTACGTCGACAGAAAGAGAACTCCCAGAGAATTCAAGATATGAGACCATGTCTATCTCAGAGTTAGGCCCAAGAAGAGTTCCCTTAGAATAGGAGCTTGTGCCAAGATGGAACCTTGGTATTGTGGACTCTTTGAGGTCTTAGATAGAGTGGGACCTATATCCTATAGGCTAGCACTCCCTCTCACAGTAAAGGCACATAATGTTTTCCATGTTTCATTATTGAAGAAATATGTACATGATTCTAATCATATAATTCACTTGTCTCTGATCCAAGTGGAACCAGAGGGAGAATTCCTACCAGAATCCCAATGCATACTAGACAGGAAGGAAGCCTCACTCAGGAACAGAACCATTACATAGGTCAAGGTGCAGTGGAAACAATTTGGCCTAGATAATGCTATGTGGCAAATGGAGGATGCCATCAGACAGGCATTTCCAATTTTGTTTACTGTTGTATATACATATCATGTTGACATATATATAATCGAGGACGATGTTCCTTCAAGGGGGAGGGAATTGTAACACCCTATTTCCCCCAGTTTGTAATTATAACTATATTGGCCAAGGAAATATGGAAAACCCAAAGGTGTGAATGTTTGATTTAATGGACCTTTGTATAAAAGGTTGATGAATGTAAATTATGTTATTTTAATAGAAAATGGATATGTGTTGCATGACTGGTGGAAAGGGGATGTGATAAGAAGATACCACAAATGTTATGAAAAGGTGGTGGAGGGGACTAGGAATGGTTGTGTTAACCTCCACTGAACTAGTACTTCGCTGGATTTAATTGCTCAGGATCAGAACAACCCTCTGACCCAGGAATGAATTACAGTCAGGCTGGTAGGTGGGAATACCTCCTCAAGAGTTAATGAGGGGATGGGGTAGACCACCCATCTTTAAGGCTTCCGGACCTAATCATGGATTGGGAATTCAGACCACACACAATCTTGTTGAGGAAGGAAAGAAAGGAAGCATGGTGGGAAGAGGAAGGCCTACAAAGAGTGCAAAGACAAGAGCCTAAACTATCGGTTTTGAGGAAGGAATGAGAACATGGGAAGTAAGTTCTGATCCCAGAAAATAGAGACTGAACAGGGAGAAGGAGAGTAACCTTCATCCCTATCTATTTCTGTATTGGGAGAAGGAGAGTAACCTTCATCCCTAACTTCCGTTGAGTTGGAAGAGAGATATTGAATCTCAAAGCATTATAGTCTAATCTCGGGGGTGGCCAGTGGTAAAGCCATTAAGAGTGATTAAGCCTATGGTTGGGTTCAGAAGTCGCATCACTCCTTATGGTTATGATAGTGTTTTCATGCCTTGTGCTTTGAATTGGAAATAATGGATGCATGCGTGTATTTATGTGTCTATAAATGGTTTCTATATTGAAATGATTAAGTTATGAGTATACATTTGTTCCCTTGAGAACTTAGGCTTCTTCTTGATTCTCCATATGTGCCATTTTAATTCCTCGAAGGTGTATCCCTAGGGAATTACAACACAACTCTAGATTTGGAGCAAACCTCTTGGCTCTGCTATCATTTTAGTGACCTAACGAGGTTACCTTGCCCTATTTCAAAGATTAAGGTTCTGTGAGTTAGGGAGGCATTCCATTCTGACAAATAGTCTAAGAGACTTTGAATTCGTGCCTAATTCCTTAACCAAAAACTCGACTAAGAGTAGGGTTAATTTCCCAATATTCATCTGAAGTTCCATGTCACCTAGGTCTAGGAACCTTGCTCTAAATGAGTTATCTCATGAAAGTTTCAGAACCTCGGGAGCTCAAATCTCGGAGATGTCAAATTTCATGATAGTCAAGTTACCCAAACTACCAAAGTAAAAAGAACTATAGATGACTTAAGAAGTTGACAATGGAGATGGAAGTGAGTCATTTAACGAGAGGAGAATCCATCCCAGTTGTCAGATCGACTCAAATACCCAGTGGAGTTAACAAATCAAAAACCAGCCACTCAATTAAATCGATGGTTGGGAATCATTGCGGAGCGCGAAGGTGAAATTAGCGAGCATGCTAGTTAACAACACGCAATCAACCATTGTTGTTGATCTCATTGGGAATGGAATATCAACGAACAAGATTCAACTAGAGACAGGAGAGCAGTTCCCACATTACAGAGGTTGGACCCTGCAATCACTATGAACCATCGATCTATGAACAAAGATCGATGGGAGGGATGATTTTAGGGGTTAAATTTCGTTCATGGGCTAATTTTCCTAGTTTTTTCCCAAAAGCCTATTCACTATTCTAAAACTGATTTGCCCAAATTCTAAAGGATAAAATTATTTTACCTTAAAAATCGCCAAACTTTTATACAAACTATATAAAATCCTTAGAAATTTGAATATTTTTACAAAAATATCATCAAACATTTATAGTTGGCATATTAAGGATTAATAAGGTTCGCTAAGGTTTCTACATTTTAAAATAAATTTTTCATCCTTAAAATTATCCCTGATCGATGGTGGGGAAGCATTGCAGAGAACGAATGTGAAATTAGCGGAGATTCCTTCGTGCTCGAGTACACTAATGTGAAATTATCTCAATCCAAGCTTAGTCTCTCGAATGTGAACCTGTGTGGGTCTGTTCTTCCTTACTATCTTACTAATGATCAACTGGTAGGATAGGTGCACTGTGCCATTCTGAATGGAAGATACCTTGTAGCCTTGCTTCCCCATCTCCACATCTCCATAGGTATCTTTAATTTTTTGTGCTAGGGGGTGATTTGTAGCCTTCCCTGGGTAAAATGTTTGAGGGTCTGATCCTTGCATGCTTAATACGGTGATCCGATGGATCAATGCCAGATCTACAGTGATGCATGTGTCTAGCCACAGACAACTGCCATGGAAGAAAGATAATAGGATTTCAACGCACTTGTTAACCTCTTGGTGCCTTCCAAAGTGTGGTATCTTCATCACGTTCAGGATAGTGGACCTTGCGATGTCCATAGTCCATGGTTGGGGGATGATCTTTGACTTCTTCCCCTTTTTCTTGGTTAAATATTTGTGTGGTGTGAGAATTACATAGTTCTTGTAGTCTCCCAAGTTGAAGTCATTAATACTCAATGTCATGATCTGTCCTAACTATGGTCCTACTACGCATATCCCCTTCGGGAGGTACACACTGATCAAGGTGTAGTCAAAGTCCCTCGGGACACTGTCACAACTCACCATGCCAACCAGAGGTGGGATATAGTTAGGTAGGATAGATGGGATGAGCTTCGCATTCACCAAGTCATAATGATGCTTGGTTCGTTTCTCTGTCATAGATTAGGATGGTCCAGATCCACGAGAAGTCAAGGGGGATTCTTGCACTCCTCTCGTCGACGAGGCCTGGACTCCTATGGACATGACCTTCTTAGCCATGAGGTTTATGAGGATCTCTTCAATGGATTTATCTACTGCGCTAAACTCACCCGACATCCACACATGAGATGAGGTCGGTGATCAAATACTTAATGTAATAGGATAGGTGGTGAGCTCTCAATAGGCACAATGCAAAAGAAACAATTTCTTTGTGGCCTCTAATAATCATTGTTTTCAATAGTGTTCTCAGTGAAACATTTGATGGGATAAATAGCTAACATCGTAAAGGATTCCTCCAACGGGTAGGAACACCTTAATCAATGAAATTCCATTTGTTATGGCATGGTCCCAATGGTCTAATGGTGATCTTTCTGGTCATAACTCTGGCTTGAGCCATTCTGGAGCATCAGGCTAATGGTTGGGACGCCTCCAATGGTCATATTTATTCATCATGGTGAAGTGCCAATCTTTGTTGTTCTTCTTTTCCGACGAAGTTCAAGTGCTACAAACCTCCCTTTTGCGAAGTTCTCTCTGAAACTTCCTGCAATTTATCTAACTTTGTTTTCTTCTTAATGATCTTTTTGGATTTCTTTCCTGTAATCTGAGTTACTAGTTTCCTCTTTCCATTATTGTTCTTATCTCCTCTCGGCATAGTAACTTCGCACTGTGGAGGATATTTCATAGGGTTTGAGGGTAATACTTCTTCTCTTTCTGGAGTAGGTCCTCTACTCTCTTGTATAAACAGGTGTTTCAAGTCTTCTTGTTTTCTTTCAACTTTGATGTCCAGATTTCTGGTCCACAATAGCTTCGACTAGTCCTGTTTTTCTTCCAGTAAGTGCGCTAGTCTCCTAGCCATGAAATCCCTTAATTCTTTATTTTTCTGTTATGGATCCTCCTCTTCTTGTTTCCTTCATATATGATCTTTCTCAATACAGGTTTTTCCTATCAAAATAGCAAATGGGGCATTGTTCTCAACAAATTTAATGAACTCAAATTCTTCCTCTGTCAAAGTTCCATGAGTACTCATAGATGTCTGGGTAGGTATTCCACATAGGGATATCATATTTCCTATAAATAATCCTATTCCTCCTAATGAAGGAACCATAGTAGGCTTTCTCAAAATTTCCCAAGTTCTTTATGTCATGGTATTCACCTGGGTTTCCTCATCTAGAACAAAGTCTATGTTGAAGTCTCCTATTCTTGTTTGTATGCACTCCTTCTCTTTTAAGATCTCTGATAAGTTGATATCTCTGCGATCATTCAGGGTTTCTTTCATCTATAATAATACAATCTCTGATTCTTTCTGGGGTTCTATCATATCCTTAGTTTCTTGGATTGTCTCATGGTTTTCTTGTCTCATATTCATCTTTTCAACTTTAGAAATCATTCTAGGGAAATCCAAAACTTCATGGTCCATAGCTTTACAACAAATACAACTAGGAGCTCTACTAGGGAATTCCTTAGCAATATGTCTCAGTCTTATACAACTATAACAAAGATTTAATCCTCTCCTTCTTTTAAATGACCCCCAGCCTTTCCTATACTACGCACTAGGATCACAATAACTAGCCTGCAAAAAATTCTTTCTAGGATCCTGCATCCATTTGTTAGTCCAAACTTTCTTTCTATGCACAGGAATAACATATCTTTCACTATTCTTATCATATATACTCATATCAAATCTTATTTCTTCTAGTTGTGCCCTATTTTTCAGACTAGGACAAAATCTATTAGACATACCTATATCCATTCTTTCAAAACAAAATTTTTCACTTATCTTACCTTTCTCAGAGCACAAAGATTTAAGATCTTACTTCTTTTCTTCAGATTTGATTCCTTTCTTAGCACAGAGCTTCGCAATCAAGTAGAATATTGCGCACTAAAGCAACATATCTACGCACCGAGATTTCTTTTCTTCAGTTCCCAGCAATCACAGTTTCAAGTCTCGAAAACAAAACCATTTGTTGGCATAAGGGCAGACTCGGGGTTCAATGCTTCAACAACACACCAACAAAACCTTAACTACCATCCCTTTCAGCAACACCTGTGAAGAATATGAAGTCTCACCCGAGGTAGAAGAAGGGGGGGTTGCAGGAATCAAGTGTTTACAACCTATCTGGGACACATATATGTGATTACAACACTTAATAGAGAATTTAGCAGTTAACATTCATTAATATTTAACCCTTAGTCTCATCGTAGGTGTTACACATCAACATTACTCGCTTTGATAAGTGTCGCAAGTGTCGCATGTTGCTCACAAGGGTCACAAGTGTCACATGTTGCTCACAAGTGTCGCAAGTGTCAAGCAAAGCATACTGCCATGATTACGACACTAAAGGGACACTTAAAATGCCTCAAACACTTGATTTGAAGGAAGAGGGATGGTCAACTGAAGTCAAGTATCTCTTGCCACCTGAAAGAATCCTTCAAACTAAGGTTTTAGAAGAGAGCGCTCCCCTATATCACCCTTAGGAGCATTGGCGCTCCCCTATAAGGTGCTAGGGAGCGTTATAACACCAAACAGCTCCTCTGAAGGAGCGCTATAGATATTTAGAGTGATGGCACCCCCCTAAAGCCTACTAGGGAGCACTATAGCGCTTTGATGGCCTTTTTTGGGGAGCGCTACCTATTCTGAGCAGCAGTTGATTTGTTGAGGAGAATAAGGTGAGGATATTTCAATCTTAGAAGGTAGTTTCATTCGAATTCCTAGTTCATCCATGATATTAGGAGATGATCCCTGGCTTAAGGAGGAAAATCCTCAACTTACCCTAAATATAACTCAAGAGGTTAAGCCTCTCTAAACCTATATAAACATGCTCTATCATGGTGGAAAAGGGGGAAGAATTGGAAGCATAAAACCTATGATCTCATAGGAAACATACAGTTAACTAGAGGAAAGTAATCAGTGAAGTTGATGTCACTCAAATCGTGGATCTTTTGAGCAAGGGTTAGACAAAGGGCACTTGACGAAGCTGTCGCATTTGCATCTACGGTTGTAAGTTACTTCTGTCATTGTTCTCATCAATATGACACGCTTGGCCTATTTATTTCTAGTTTGTGTTTGATCTCACATGAACTTGTCTTTGATAGATAGATCTGTTTTCAAGCTAATATCAATAGAGTAGGAAGTGGTTGTACTATCATTTGTCTACAGGGCTCATCGAGGAGCGAAAGATTGGAGCTCAACTCGGAGCGTGCAGGGACAAACA
>CBVK0100097103.1:0-34369 GCA_900067695.1 Picea abies
TTTCCCTACACGACGCTCTTCCGATCTCACTTTATCAAATAGATTGCATCATATCCAACACCATTCTACTAGCATTTAAACCTTCATAGGATTCACATTCACACATTATGTCACATCATGTCCATCATCATTAATAACACTTAAACATTCATAAATTTACATTCACATAGTAGATCACATTATATCCATCATCATCAATATCATTTAAACATTCATTAAATTTACATTCTCACAATATATCACATCATAACCATCATTATTCAAAGACATATAACATTCATAAAGGTTCATATGTCTTAAAAGTTTAAGTGTATCATTCAATAGTTTCTCGGAAAAAAAAATAGAAAATAAAAGTATGTAGGCCTCAGGTAATCCTGGTTGTTTAAGTCAAAAGGTGGTGTTACATACACCCCACCTCCGAGAAACATATCCTCGAGGTGGTCAAAAAAGTGAGGGATAGTCTCGTCGTAGTGTCTCGGCATCTTCCCAAGTAGCAGATCCTGGATTATACTTGTCCCACTAGACCTTAACTTGCTCTACCAGACGGTTCCTGAGCTGTTGGACTCTATGGTCCAATATGTGTAATGGTTCTACCGTGAGGGTTCCCATGTCCAATACCTGCAATTCCTTCCAATTTGGTTTATGTGATTCATCAGCAACATAATGACATAAAACAGATACATGAAATACATTATGAGTTTTATGCAAGTGGGGTCACAGTACAAGAGAATAGGCAACGGGTCCAATTTTCTCTTGGATTTGGAACGGTCCTATAAATCTAGGTGACAACTTTTTCCCCTTCCCGAACCATATGGTACTCTTATTATGCCTAATACAAATGAAAACCTAGTCTCCCACTTCATAACTTCACTCGGTCCTGTGTGCATTCACATAAATTTTCTACCTATCATGTGCTTCCTTTAGTCTTTGCCTAATCTAAATCACCTGTTCCTCCATCTCTTGAATGAATTCTGCCCCAACTGTTACTCGGTCTTCTAGTCTATCCAACTCAACGACATTCTGTATGGACTTCCATACAAATATTTGTAGGGTGGCATTCCGATGGAGCTATGAAAACTATTATTGTAGGCAAACTCTACCAAGGGTAGGTACTTCTCCCACTGGGTTTGATTATCCATGACATACATTCTGAGCATGTATTCCATGACTTGATTTACGCTCTCAGTTTTCCCATCTGTTTTAGGATGATAAGTTGTGCTTAAGTTCAACTGAGTCCCCAATGCTGACTGCAAACTTGTCCAAAACCTAGAAGTGAATCTGGAGTCCCTATCTGAAATGATCTTCTTAGGTATCCCATGCAAACGAATAACCTCGCTTACAAACACATGTGCCACGTCAGTGACATCGTAAGTGTCTCTAACTGGATTAAAATGAGCACTCTTGGTTAACTTATCCACTATCACAATAATGGCATTGTGTCTATGAGATGTGAGCAGAAACCCCACAACAAAATCCATAGAAATGACTTCCCATTTGGACATAGGAACATCATTTGGTTGTACGAGGCCTGTCGGGTGATGGTGGTCACCTTTCACTTGTTGACACTCTAGGAACTTAGCATCATGTCTGTATACATCTTCTTCACACCCGTATGCACACAATAAAGTTCTCTATGGGCTTCCTTTAGTATGATGCTTCGAATATCTCCCTCTTCATGGATGTACATCCTTCCTCGATATCTTAACAGTTCATCTGCTTCCAGACTATATCCTTCATACTTTGGATATAATCGCCTCCCACTCTGGAGGTTCGAAGTAACCTTTAAATACCAACTATCTCCTTGGAGTTTTGTCAACACATGTTCCCTCAAATTGACCTTTAAGGGTACCAAGGAGAAGATACATGGTCTCCTACTCAAGGCATCTGCGACCACATTTTCCTTTCCCTTGAAGTATGAAATACCAAAATCGTACTCACTCATAAACTCACTCCATCGCCTTTGCCTGGCATTCAGATCCATTTGAGTGAAGAGATGTTTTAAACTTTGATGGTCCATTTTGAGCTCAATGTCTTTCCCTACAAGATAGTGCCTCCAAAGTTTCAGAGCTAGCATTACAATTGCCAACTCTAAATCATGAGTCACATATAACTATTCGTGTTTCTTCAACTTCCTTGATGCATAAGCTATCACTCCTCCATCCTGCATTAGCACAGCCCCCAACCCTTTCTTCAAGGCATCTGTGCAGACTGTGAAGTCCTTTTCCATATCCGACACTCGTAGAATTGGCGCACTAGTTAGTAACCTCTTAGGCTCATTGAATGCACTATCACATTCTTATATCCATTCATACCTGACCCCCTTGCATTGCAAGGTGGTGATGGGATTCTCTATTTTGGAGAACCCCTCCACAAATATCCGATAATAACTTGCTAGCCCCATGAAGCTTCTCACCTCATGGGAATTTTTCGGCACTGGCCACTCCATAATGGCCTTTACCTTTTTTGGATCCACAGAGATTCCTTCGCCAGAAATGATATGACCTAAATAATGAATTTCTTTCTTGAAGAAGGAACACTTTAACAACTTCCCATACAATTTTTTCTCCCTAAGGCATGACAACACTACTCGTAGGTGTTCCTCATGTTCTCTTTCATTCTTGGAATAGATGAGGATGTCATCTAGAAAAACTTGTACAAAATAGTCTAAGTACTTCCGGAATATGCCATTCATGAGGCTCATGAATACTGCTAGCACATTGGTCAATCCGAAAGGTACTACGAGAAACTCGTAATGTCCAAACCAAGTTTGAAAGACAGTTTTTGGGATATTGCCTTCCTTAATCCTTAACTGATGATACCCTGATCGCAAATCGATCTTTGAGAATACCGCTTCTCCTTTCATTTGATCGAAGAGGTCATCTATTCGCGGCATTGGGTACCTATTTTTCACTGTAGCACGATTCAAGTCACTTTAGTCTATACACAGTCGTAAATATCCATCCTTCTTATTTACAAAAATTACTAGTGCACCCCAAGGTGAGACATTGGGCCTTATTATCCCTAAGTCTAACAACTCCTTCAACTGTATTTGCAACTCACAAAGTTCTGGTGTTGTCATATGATAAGGGGTCTTGGAAATATGTTCTACACCAGGTTTTATCTCAATACTAAAATCAAGCTCCCTCTTAGGAGGTAACCCTGGTAACTTGTTCGGAAAAACATCCTTAAATTTTGACAATACCGGGAACTAATATAATGAGGGTCCCTTCCTTTCATTCACTGCTTCCACTACATACAGTCGACACCCTTGCCTCAAGCATCATTTAATCTTCATAGTTGAGATAAAGAATAATGACATTTTTCTCAATACACCCTGGATCTCTACTGGCCTTCCTTCGTCATCTACATAGAGCACCCTTTTTGCAAAACAATCTACCAAAGGTCAATGAGATTCTAACCAATCCATTCCAATGATTAGGTCGTACTCTTCAAGAGAAGTGATGTATACATTCAACCTGGTAGTACACACTCCCAGGTTTACTATACAATTATCAACACTAGGTCCTACCACTTGTTTTTCCCCCGAAGCCATCTCAACTTGTTTAAATTCATCGTGCTCGTAGGCTGCCAAACCACTCTTTTCTAATGCAAATGGAGAAATGAAACTATCTATCACACGAGAATCAAATAAAATCTTAACATCGATATGCTTTAGCATACCTGATGACTCCACCACCATGGATTGATGTTCGGCCTACTGATTATTAACTGTTGCGTAAATCTGGTGGCTTCTACTTGCTCTTCCCATCAATGTCTTTCCTTCTCTATGCACGAACCTTGATTGTAACTCTGGGCAGTCATGCTGGTAATGGGGTCCTCCGCACCCCCAACAAGTAACACGAGATTGAACTTGTGCACTGTTATGTCACTGTCTATGAAATTAGTTCCTTCCCTTGGAACCCCTGCCCCTAATAGATGTTCCCTGAGATGGCCATGGACCTATCTGCGTCGTTGGTGAAGAATGAGATGCTGCACTCACTGCCATTGAAATCCCCGCGGTTACTATTCTTGGTGCGACTCTGTTACCATATGGAGGTGGCCTTGAGCCCCCTCCCCTCGGAAATGTCCTAGGGGCCTTCCCGACGAATCCAGGATGATGTGGAAAGGTCATTCTCATACCTTTGGTTAAGTTCATGTGTTCCTCCGCATAATGTGCATTTTCCATAGCTTCTGCTACCGAAGACAGTTTCCACATCCGCACCATATCTCTTATCTTAAGGTTCAATCCATAGACGAAGAACTCTGCCTGTCATTAGTCATTATCCATATACAAAACATATTTGACAAATTCCATAAATTTGATCTCATATTCTTCTACATTTTTGTTTCCCTGTACTAAGGCATGAAATGCCCCTACCTATTGTTCCTCATAATAAGCTGGCAAATATTTCCTTCAGAACCTCTCCTCTAAAAGTTCTCAAGATATTGTGTCTGGGGTAAGATGCAATTGACTTTAAAGGTTGCCCCACCAGTTCAAGGCGTTGTCTCTTAATTGAAAAATTGTTATCTTCGCCTTTGATTTCGATGCATAGTCCCTTAAGGCAAAACACCTTGTCATGCCTTCCAACCATGCTTCCGCGAGTTCACTGGCACGACTCCTGACAAACTCTAGAAGTTTGATCTTCTGCAATTCTCGGGTGATGTCTTTGGCTGGAGGTCCTCCCCCTGAATCCCTCGATGCTTTTGTATTACCCATTCCAGATGGTGGGGGTTCCACCTCGGTCCCTACTAGTTGTCGCCCCTTTAAAGTTTCATTTATGGCTTCCAACGAGCACAGTATGAGAGTTAGTTCAAGCAATGGTGGTGGTGTCACTGGCAGTGTTAGCGGTGCCTGCAACGATGCTCCCCTACCTTAATTCACTCGAGTCCTAACCATCCTATATGATTTAACTTACATCAACCAAAGTTGTCAGGGTGAGTTCAAGGACATTTCAAATTTGCGCTACTTAAACTAGAAATAGGGTTAGGCGTAAGTTTTTCTTTACTTGTCTGTAAACAGACGTTACTCTCTTTAGGGGATTGGTTATGTTAGGATTAAGCATCTAATATTGATTTCTTTGCCTAAGAAAACTATCGACTCCCTTGCCCAGTAGCTACGCTAGCCTTGCACCATACTCACCAATTCCTCCAGCTTACTTTCCTAGTGTGTATGTCGCCTCCTTCCCACTTGTCCTAGTCTAAGTCCTTTAAAATTTTCACTTACAACTAATTATCCTTCGATGCTTGACTCGTGGGCTCGCCTTGGCACATTGTACATATGCATTGAATTGTGTGTCTCAGTGGCTGTAGGTGTGAGTCTTGAGGATTGTGGAGTGGTTCTCGGGCATTGGAGCTTAACGCTTGTGCGTTTTGGTTATGTGTTGTTTCTGGACTTATGGTCATATGATGTAGTGAGCCTGAGGCTATGCATTGAAGCTTGGTGCTTGTGCACTGGGATTTGGTTCTTGGCTCGTGGAATTGGAGATTGGGCCTCGGGTGCAATGCTTTGAAATTTCTTATTAAATTAATCACCCTTATACATTATTAAATTTCTTATTAAATTAAAGACCCATAGTGTGGTGTAGTGGTTGGCACGAATGTGTGGGTCCTTTGGGCTACTTGGAGGTCACGAGTTCGACTCTTGAGGAGTCAAATAATCTTTTATAAAAAAATTTACTTATACATTAATCAAGCCTAATTAACTCAATTAAGTTTATATTATTTTAATGAATTCAAATAAGTAAATATTTTAACAAGAAAACAAATGTAAAAACAAATATAAAAATAAAATAAAATAATAATAAAAAAAAATTATTTTAAAATAATATTAATTTATGTTTTATAATTACATTTGTTTTGAAAGTTATTAATGTATAAATATATACAAATATTTATATATAAAAAATTGCATACACGGATCTTAATTAAAACAAAAATAAAAATAAAAACAGTTAATAAAAAAAAATCAACTCGAATAACCCTGGGGCATCGTGGGACCTCGCATGAGGCTCACGTGCCCCCTTACCTCTTTTCCAGTTGTCCAAACCTAAAATAAAATAATAGTAAAAATATAGAAGGCTATACAAACCCTAAACAAACCCTAACCCAAATTCATTCTTGTGTTTCTAATTCCAAAACACTGTTTTCCTTCTCAGCTCAGTGCTTGGGCATTTGGTATCGGCTTGGCTGAGCGCTCAACTTGACGTATAGGGAAAGGGAAAATGCCTCTTGCAGGCTCTTCTCTTGCTCGTGGCTTGTTCGACTCAACACTTGTGCGTTTGGGCATTTGGGAGTTGGCTTTTACATTTTTTTTTATTTCAAATTCGTTTTGCATAAAGGCTTCATCGTGGGCTCCTCCTCCTTGACATCTTGGTGTTCGGCACAAGGATTTGTGTTATATGGTAGGTGCTTGGCTGTTGCCAAAACCGTTTTAGAGGTCATGTTGTCTGAGCACTCGGCTCACTCGGCTTGACCCGTAGTGCAAAAGAAAATGCCCCTTATGGGCTCCTTCATTGATGGCTTTCGCGCTTGGAATTGACTTTGGCTCTCTGTGTTGTGTTTTTTTTTTGGGGAAATGACTTGTGTTGTTGTTGTTGGGCGCTGGTGTGTTGGCTATTGGGATGTATTTTGTTTTATTACAAAAAAAAAAATGTTTCCTATGTGTGCAGCGTGCTCCTCGGCCGTGGCTATGTGCTTGGGAAACCAGGGAAAGTTGTCGCAGCCACCTCCTTGCCCTCCTAGTCTCGTCTATGCATTTGACTGGTTTATTGACTGAGTTTTGCATGGCTTGGCACTTGAAGTGGTATTGTATGTTGATTTGTGGATCGACTTGTATTGGTTTTAGTTGTTGATTAAATTACTTGTGGTTGTGGGAAGGAATCAACCATGGCGCTTACGCTGGGATTTTTTTTTTCTTATTTTTTTTATTACTAATTCTTTTTTTTTTCCAGTGTATGAAGTGCGTGGCTCCTCGGCTGTGGATTCATGCTAGTTTTTGGTGACTTATGTGTCCAGCGGTTGGTGCGTGGTGCATTTGTTGTTGTTATCAGTTAAGCAGAGGGTCTGATTCAAGAGATCCACTTAGAAAAAGTCAAATGACTATCCCCAAGACACCTTCGCTGGATCAACCAAGCAGTGAGATCAGTGCAACAAAGAAAAAGGAATATGGAATTGCTAGTGGGCATATTGTATCTTCTTCGTACTATATCAAGGCGGCTTGCTGAGTTCAAATCTGGCAACGTCATTGAGTAGTAATGCATACCGCCTATTGACTGTAATTAATGTTCTTCCACTCTCTCACATTTATCTGCGTTCTTTAGTAATTTTGTAATAATATTAAAACACATGTGTGGCTGGAGTAGCTCGGTTGGTTAGAGTGTGTGGATGTTAGTGTTGTTGTTCATACTTATTGGTTCCTTGCCTTTTCAGGGAACTATTATCCTATCTGGTTTGCAAGATAATGTTACAAGAAAGAGTGTAAACACTATCAAGAATTTAAGTTAATTTGTTCATAATGTGTACATGGAAATATTAACTCATGTTGTAGATTGGCTCATCGTATGTTGGATTGTTAATCTTATTTGTTATGTTACAGGAATTACACTGATGGAGCGATGGAGAAGTAGTACACAATATTAGATACTTGACTCTATATATATATAAAGAAAATAATAATATATGTTCGTCAAAACTTTGCAGCCTAAACATGAATGAATTTATTATTAATATACGACATTTTTCTATAACCATGAGCCTCACTGTTTGTGATAATTATAGAAGTGTGTATTTTTTTTCTATTGGTTTCCCTAACTGCAAGTGATCCATATCCAAGTGTCAAAATGAATAGATGACCTACAATGGCCAGCAGTCACAGATTTGGGGCAGAGACGTCCTTGGATATTTTCTCAACTACGCCTCTAATTTCTGAAGTGCCAACTTCTCTTCCCTTTGGTGTCATCTTCTGTGTTTCAGTGTTTCCTTTCCACCTTTCATTTGCTACCATTTTGGTCAACACAAACCTCCTCTAGTTTATTTGAGTTGGGGTATTTCCATTGCCAATAATATGGGATAAACTAACAATAAAATGAGGGTTTAATATGCATTTAGTCATGAATGGTCTCTGCATATATAGAGGTGGTAAAGGATGCAATAACATTCCAAACAAAGTCATATTTTCCAGCACAAAATTACATCTGAAGGATTTTCTAAGCTAAAGATAAGAATTAAAGAGATAAGCATGACAACAACAAGGATCAAGAATCCATGGCTATTCCATTCACGAAATACTTGGATTAGAATTGAAAAAAAATCCATCAAAGTTGAATTATTATTTGTTCCTAAACTTTACTTGGGAAGGTCCATAGGCCCTTAGTGTTAGAACCTCACTCTGATACCATGTGTAGAAACTAGAAATAAACAAGCCTAATAAAATCCATACAACTACACGTAACTTTTCTAACATAGAATTTCAATTTCAAACATAGAATTTCTTTGAGTGCGTAAATAATTCATTGAGCTTCAAATAAGCATATAATATTTTAGCAGAATTTGACATTTATCTACAACATAAAAATAACTCAGCAATTCATAAATAAAATACCTGCTTCTGATGTTAATTCCCGCCGATATGGTTGTCCTTTCCCTGCTACCTTTCCTAGCCTGATGCACTGACACACTCTACCTAAACCGACTAACCTCACAGCTAGCTAGGAGCATCCTGTCCGGCTCCCTAGCTCCAGAAAACTGAAAGGAATCTTGGCCCCCCGTGCCCAAAATGCCCAGTAACCCAGTGCCCCCTAAAATGGTTCCCCAAAACTGCAGAACCCAACAACAGAACCAGAAAATCCAAACCAGAACTACAGTCTCCCTTCCCCCTAATTCTTCCTTCCCCCTATTCTCATAATTCCCTCTCGTAGGACTCTTCCGCCATCATATATTCCCCTTCACCGACTCTCCTCCCCCTCATTAATTTCCTTGTCTCCTCCTTTATTACCTTATCCACTTCTTTATTATTTTATCCCTCTTCTTTATTATCTTATCCCCTCCATTTAATTTTTCTTTCCCCCCTTCATACGTAAATCTTTAATTAAATAAACTAAAATTATTAATCCCCTTTAATTCATTACTCTAATATTTAATGAGTCTATTAATTAATTAATTAATCATCAACAAGTATGAACAATTAATTAAGAATTAATTAATTAATTAATTAATATTATTAAGAAATAATTATTGTTTAACTCAACATATTAGGACAATCAGATTATCAAATTAATTAAAATTAATAATCCCTATGCATCTATTTAACCAGGGTTGTTACACTCACAAAATATGAAATATCAGGTTTGGTTGAGGTGAGATAATTCAGACTACCCACCATCTGTTTATACACAGTGCCATTCATGTCCTTCGAACCATCATCACAAGAAAGTTTCACATTCCATTGCATGGGAACAATAGAAGATATACACTGATCCATTTTAAATCTCTTAAGTATTTCTCTTATATACTTACTCTGACAAACAAAAGTTTGTCCTGAATTTCTCCAAACTTCAAGACCTAGGCAGTAATGTAACTCACCAAGATCTTTCATTTCAAATACCTTTGATAATTGCTCCTTGATTTCATGAATTAACTTATCTACATTTCCTATAATTATTAAATCATCAACATATAATGAAATCGATACTATATACCCCTGTTCATCAAATTTGGTATACAGATTTGGATCACTTTTGCTCCTCATAAAACCCTTTTGAATAAAGAAAGAGTCTATCTTCTCATACCATGACCTAGGTGCCTATTTTAGTCCATATAATGCTTTCTTTAACTTACACACTAAGTGTTCTTGCCCCTTTTCAGCAAACCCTTCAGGTTGAGTAAGGTAAACCTCTTCCTTTAACTCACCATTCAAAAATGAAGATTTAACATCTAACTGGTGCAACTTCCAATGGTACTTTGTGGCTAAAGCAATTAACATTAGGATAGTATTCAATTTAGATACTAGTGCAAATGTTTCAGCATAATCAATACCTTTTGTTTGTGAATACCCCTTTTCCACTAGTCTAGCCTTATACTTATATATACTACCATATGATTTAAACTTGGGTTTGTATATACATTTGCATCCAATGGGCTTCTTATGTTTAGGCAATTCAATCAATTCCCAAGTATTGTTTTTCAGTATACATTCATATTCTTCCTCCATTACATTTCAACATTCATCATGTTCATTAGCTTCATCGAAACTCATGGGTTCTATGACATTTGAAATGCTACTCATCAGAGCAGAGTCTTTATACCTCTCATGAAGGCGAATTTGTCTTGAAGATCTTCTCAACTGATTATCTTCCTCCCCACTTTGTGAATATCTATCTTCACCTCTAAGTGAACTGTGACTGCTTGAATTGTCCATATCATTGAGTCCTTCTTGTGGTTGTTGCTAATGTCGCTGCGGGGATGGCTGCTACTGTGTGGTCTACTGTTGTTTCTCTTCTTTAACTCCTTCATCAAGAAGTCTATGCCATTCCTCATGACTGTTGTCATCATGATTTCATGCTTCCTACTCATGGAAAAGTACATCTCTAGTTGAAAATACTTTGTGAGGAGCAAGATCAAACAGTTTGTATGCTTTAAATTCATAACAACACCCAATGAAAATATATTTAATGGCTTTAGCATCGAATTTCCTCCTATTCTCCTTTGGAATATGAGAAAAAACCTTACACCCAAATACTTTCAAATTATGAACTATAGGTTTGGAACCATTCAAGGATTCGAAAGGAGTAACATTATCAAGACACCTTGTTGGACTTCTATTCTTTAAATAAACTGTAGTATTTATGGCTTCAGCCCAAAATGCATTTTATAGATTCTTACCTTTTATCATACTACGTGCACACTCTACCAAAGTTCTGTTTTTCCTTTCAATGACTCTGTTTTGTTGTGGAGTGTGAGGTACTGTAAACTGTTGTACTATTCCATTATCTTTGCAATATTTGTTGAAGTCCCCTGATTTATACTCTCCCCCTTGATCCGAACGGAGGATTTTGATGGATTTTCCTGTCTTCTTTTCCACCATGGTTCTGAATTCCTTAAAGTACTCGAAAACATCACTTTTTTGTCGAAGGAAGTAAACCCATGTGCATCTCGTGCAATCATCAATAAATAACAAAAAGTAGAATGCACCTCCTAAAGACCTAGTCTGCATAGACCCACAAACATCAGTATGCACAAGGTGTAACACATCTCTTTTTTTCTTATCAAGATTAGAGGGGAATTCATCTCTGTGCATCTTTCCTAATGCACATCCATCACAAGAAACCTTCTCATTCTTTAACATGGGAAGTCCTTCAACCATATTATTTTTCTATAATAACAATAAATCAGGATGATTGATGTGTCCATACCTTTGATGCCAAAGAATATCTGTCGGCATAGTTGTAGAATTCAGTGCATGATGTGCTTTGCTGGTAACATCAAGTTTGTATAGACCTCCTACTCTGACTCCCATTGCAACCGTTTGGAAGTGGTCCAATAGATCCTTCACTATGCAATAATTCTTGAAGAATTCAACCTTCAATTTCTAATCTGTAGTGGACACAGAGATCAATTTTTTCTTTATTCCTGTCACATACACCACATTGTGACTGTGACAAATAGTACCATTCAACAATGTCATAGGAATGTCTCCATATCCCTTGATCTGATGAGCACGATCATCTCCAAGATATATGCTAGCACCATTATGCGTTTCTTTAAAATTAGCATACCAATTTTTATTAAAATTTGTATGTATTGATGCTATGGAATCCACAAACCAAGCATCATAACCATCGGTTTTAGTAGATATAGAAGCGTTAGACACAAACAACCTAATATCCTGTGAGTCAAAATTCAGGGGTTCATCAATATCATCACTAGAAATAAATAATCTGAGATCTTGATTTGAATATTTTTCTGCATAATGACCTGAATGTGTTCTAGGTTTATTCCTAGCCTCATCAATTTTCTTCTTATGAATGTCTTTAACAATATGTCTAGGTCGACCACAATAAAAACAACTCTTCGACTCATTCTTGTCAGATTGCATACCTTGATTTGGAGATTGTCTTCTCTGTGATGAGCTGCCTCTCTGCCATGAACTGCCTCCTCTGCCTCTTAGTCCTTATCTCCCTCTCACAGATCTATTATTTGACCACGGTGCCAAATATTTACTCGGAGGCTTCAAATTCCCGCGCCTCTCTTCCTCTTGCAACAAAATGTCTGTTATTTCTTCAAAAATAGGAGGTTTTTCCCTTGCTGTGAGACTTGTTATTAACATATGATAATATTCTAGCATACCATTTAAGGTAATAGTGACCAAATCAGTGTTGGAAAAAGTTTCCCCTATATTTAATAGCTTGTCTCTCACCTCTTTAGTACAACCCAAAAATGAACTAACAGATTCATTTCCATCCATCTTAATGCATAGAAATTTAGTTTTCAGGAAAAAAATGTGATTTGTGTTGCTAGTTTCATACAATGCTTTAAGCGTTGTTCTTGTTGCATCAGAAGTTGTAGCTTCTCTAATATGTGGAATTATGCTATCTTTAATATAAATGCTCAACAATACCTTTTCTTTGTTTTCATGCTTCTCCCAATGTTGGATCTGTGCTGCTATCACACCTGCAGCCGCATCAGGTTTCAGTTCAGTTCCCTTTGCAATGTTCCAGACACCATATCCCTCCATGAGCGTCTGCATCTTGAATTTCTAGTTAATGAAATTTGAGCCATCTAGCTTATTGTCTTCGTTGAGGTAGGTCTTCGCCAGTGGATTTTCCATCGCTGCAAGTTAGTCTCTACAAGTGAATTACCAAGGATATGCAACTTTCTGTCCCTCTGCCTTTGGATACCACCGATCCATCTCAATCTCGGCTCTCAACGTTCACACACAAAATCTCACAAATAATATTCTCTTAAATAAACTTTAATATCCACTTTTAAAGTGTATACTTCAACTATATCCACTTTGAATAAAAATTCACTTCAAAATAATAAACTTTATAGTCCATATAAAGTTTAAACTACACATGCATCCATCTTTAATAATAAATCTTAATTTCTTAAATCTCTCGACATGCATTCACTTTATCCACTTTTAATTAAAAAATGTATCCTTTATAACTCCACTTTAATAAGAAAATTCCACCTTTAATAAAAAACTTTATACTTCACACTTATTTAAATGCTCCTTTACCACACTGAATAAGCCACGACCCCAAAAAATATATAAACAATATATATATTTTACCACACTTTAACACTTTAAACTCCACGCATTACCTCATTTTCTCCATGCATGCAAATGGTTGAAAAATAAAAACTCGTGCTTTCCTTGCATGCATTAAAACATTGCAAATGGTGGATCAGCCTCACACTCCAATGCTCATGCAAATCCTCATGCACATTTTCATTAACTCATGCAAATAATTTAACTCACGCTCATCCTCACGCTATTTCAACCAATGGATTTGATCACTGATTTCCTTCACGATTTTCCTCAAGATTTTCCATGCTTTGCCTTCATGATTTATCCTATGAGGTCGGCACTTCTTTAACTCAGCAAGTGAAGCACTGGTGCTACGGGTCAATCGAAAGGGGAGCATTGCAGCACTTTGTGAGAGTAGAGGGGGGAGTGTTGGTTTCTGACACTCTTGGATACATGGAAAGGGAGTGCCAGGTTTCATAATTTTCAATTTTAGAAGTGTGAGAGCATCGACGCTCTCTAACACTTTATAGGGGGGTGCTGGCAATTTTTCATAATCAAATTCGAGATCTTGTTCTTGGATCTCGCCTCAGAGAGTTGGAACTCCAACCAGCTCTGATACCAACTTAAAATATGCGAAACAAACAACACGGTGAGGCTATTCGCACTTCTATATTATTCAATGAAGACAAATTACATCCTTGTATAAAAAAAGATTCTACCTTGTCGGTTACATGCAAACCAAAGACAACTAGACTCTTAACTATGAACTGAACTGACTCTCAACTATGAAATGAACTGACTCTCAACTATGAATTGGCTCTTAACACGCCTACAACTAACTCTCACAACTGAAGCTTATAATTGGTGCTTACAATTGGCGCTTACTCCATTATTTCCAAGTTTTGGGTTTCTCGCCATGTACGAGTTTGTTGGAATATCCATCTTTTGTATTGCAAATATCATGTCAATCTCGTACGGTTGTGATATTCGTGAGCAACAATAAAATATTCTTCGTGCAACCTCTCCATGGACGGAAAATGCTTATGATCTCCATGCAGCTGATCCCTCGGCCTTCTTCATCATATTCCATGACCGAGGACGTTTAAGTGTCTGCTCACATCTAGTCTTCGGCCTCGGATTTTTAGGCCTGTCGAAGCCACAGATCATACAAGAGGAGAGAACATGCATGCCATTACACCTACTTGGCCTGGTTCAATCTGTAGACCTGTTGTGCATTGTGGTTGCTAGTGAAGAAGTATCCAACTAATAAGTGTCACTTTATAAAGGAGGTAAATCTTTGGTTATATTGTTGAAGATGTCTCTAAATCCAAATTTATAAGTCAAGCTAACTCAATATAGTTTAATTGTTAGAATTAGCTACTCTAACAAGAAACATCAACTTTAGAACAGAAACTGTCTATGGCTATCAAAGATGAATGGTGGACAGAGAAGACTGGGACACAAAAGAGATATTGGTATTCTCATCATTATATTGCAATTAAGATTGGATGATGAACAAATGTAGGTAAAGTTATGTGAAATAAAACAGATTTACGATCATTTTATAATGTGAGTCACACATGTAATTGAAAAAAGTCTATGATATCTTGATGTAGTCGTTCTAGAGAATACTATGTACCTGAGCCATTATATACCCCCTAATGTGAAAAGTTCGTGGTGATCTAAAAACCACTATGTAAAGAATGGTTTGTGGTCAAAACCACTTGAAAGAGAATGGTTACAGTAATCCGAGAAACCCATAGCATAGTTATGGGTAAGCCGAAAAAACTAGGTTGATGATGATGTGATGAAGGGAAGGTATGAGGAAGAATGGTTGAATGAACCATGTAGCTGAAAAGGATTCCTAGAGAAGTGGAGGCTACAGGGGCGGTAGATGGATTTCTTTTTATGTGGCCATCAATAATCAGACCAGGTACAAGTGGAAGCAGATGAAGATATGACCACATAGATATTTAGATAAGTAGGCACTAAGGGAGAGTGTTGGAATAGATAATTCCTACTTATCTAATATGCTTGCTAATGTATTGAGAGGTAGAGTTAATCTCTATGTGAGTTGTGTGATCCTATTCTTAGGAGGTTGTTTGAGAGTTGGATTGGTGAGATCCTTGTTTGGTGTGTGGTTGAGAGAATATCTCAACTTCTCATGTTATCTTTGGAATAAGTTAGAACTGATAATAACCTATACATTCTGTATAATAAAATCCATTGTATTGATATTACATGTAATTAATCGAATATTTTGAATATTATACTCTATTATCACGTGAAATGGATTATATATGGAATGTATTTTCAGTGAGAGATTGAGGCGATATATATAATGGATTATCAATTAATTGATGTTGGAATCTACGAGGATGTAAGCGTTGAATTTCAGTAATCAAAACAAAATCAAATTACACTCGTACTTGTGGCAGTCAGAGCAAGGTATGGAGATGATAAATCAACAGAGTAAGCTCATGGGAAGAAGAGTGGGATGGTGCATTAGCCTATGAGAGTGTATAAGTATCTCGACCAAGTTTGTGCACATTACATTTGGTGTATAACACACTGTTGGCATGTTATCAATATGTTGAAAAAAATTTGGGGCACTAAGATTATAAAAAAATATCACTCAAATCTGCACATCTACTAATTTTTTGTCCAATTTTGAATAAAATTCCTTAAAAATATCGCAAAAAAATCATTTCTTAGAGGTATAATAGAGTTCTTTTAGATCTCCGTGTATTATGCTCCTAAATCTCCATATACTCCATGTATTGTAATTAATGTATCTAACACAACACAACCTTGTCAACTTTGATAAGTGGAAGTGTAGGGCAAGTGGAAACATAAATGATGGGAGATATGGTCAATTCATTTTAATTTTTAAATTATAAAGGTTAAAAATTTAATGAAAAATTTATTTGTATTTATGAAAAATTAAACATTTTCACATAATATTTTATAAAATAATTTCATATTATTTTAGGATAAAATAATAAGATCACCTAAAATAAATTCATATTAATTTAGGATAGATTAATCAAGATCAAGTAATTAAATCTCGATCATTGGGATTGATTTGAGTAGAAATCATATATGAAATCATATATTGTAAGCCCTAGGGTATGTGATTTGGATTTTGGAGTTATATTTGGTCGTGATGATTGATTTGATATAAATTATGTCTTGTAAGCCTTGTGGTGATTGATTTTTGAGCTATAGAACTCTTCACATTTTTAAATGAGGAATTCTCTTAGAAATTGTTTAAGATTACTTTGATGGCATTAGTTAGTTTTGAGGAAATTTTTGGAAGCCTTATATGATGAGGGATGATATTTTGCATTTCTTATAAGTTTTATAGAGATTATGAATTTATGGATATGTTAAATTTTTTAATTACAATTGTTATTATATTATTTTTTAAAATTTAATTTAAATTTATTATGAATTTGAATTTTTTTATGTTTGAGATTAATTGAAAAAATGATATTTGAAAAAAGAGCTTGAAATTTAAAGGAATTAATATAAATTTCAAAGTGCTACTTAAAATAAAACAAGGTGAGTTGCAGAGCAAGTCCCTTCCTTTGGGGAAGGGGTTCCATTGCTTAGTGCTCACCTTTCAAACTTGGATGAGGTCCCTTCCTTTAGGGAAGGGGTTCCATTGCTTAGTGCTCACCTTTCAAACTTGGATGAGCTTCTTAAAGCTTTAGGTTGAAAGATTAGACTTGATGTGGCCTTCATCTATCTATATACTAAGATAAGGTCTCTAGAGGTAGTTGAATCTTAGAGATGATGCACTTTAATTTTTTATATGTCCTCATTCCTGTCTTGAGAGGTAATTGAATCTCAGATATGGTGCACTTGGATTCTATATATGCCTTCATTCCCCAATTCCAAGATTTTGAGAGTTCTCAACTGTGAACATAAATATATATAATTGTGATCATGATTTCATATATAGGAAGTGCGTGGTTTGATATGAAATGAGCTTGATATATCAAAATATGTTGTTGTATATAATAGAGGATAATTATCCCTATTTGTATTGGTGATTTATTTGTTTCTAGGTATTTATCTTTAAATAATGGTTCTTTTGGTGGTGCTTTAAGTGGAACTACTTGTATTATCTTTGCTACTAGTACATTTTTAAGTGTTCATGGATAACTTCCATCCCTAGAGTTAAAGAATTTTTTTATCCAACCTTGATAAGTTAGTTGATGGTTATTGATGGATATGATAAAATCTAGTCATTGATAGGTGACTCACATGCCTAGTTGTTCAAAATCATCTTTGCCATTAGTGTGACATGTTAAAATGCTTAAGAACATTTTTACGTTTTATTTTCTTTCCAATATTGTCTAGGGTGGGTTGATTCATTTATACTCAACTTATACATACTACCATTTCTTAAAGAGTCTTTCTCGTACAAGATAAATTCTTTTGGGATATAGAGTCCTAGGCTTCTTGGAGCCTTGTTAATTTGAATCATTTTTTAATGTGAAAGAGAAGTAATATTAATATCTTATTTAGAAAGCTATGGACTCTTAAACTTCTAAGAACGATTAATCTACATCAAATAGAGGAGAGTAGGACACATCATTATACTAGTGACTATGTAGCAAAAGAGAGGTGTGAGTTGAGATGCACATATCTATTTGTCCCCCAATACAGTAGAATATTAAATCCTTAATTTCAGCTCTTGATATATTAGAAACTTCTAAACCACATGGACCTAGTCATGAACAAAGTCAACTTAACAAGATTTGTAAATTTGTTGTTTTACAAATACCAAGTTACTTATGAGAAATCAGTTATAGTTTTTGTGTGTTTCTATAGGTTGCAACTTTAGAGATCAAGTAACCATATCACTCTAGGTATCATTTTCCAATTTAAGTCTTTTTTGAATGTGAAATTAATTATCTTATTTTGATTGATTTTCATGTCTTTGTACTAATCAACTTATTATAAATATATATGTAGGCACCATCATTCTTTATCCATTCACCACTACCACCTTTCCTTTTCCATCCTACACCTCCACAATACATCCCACATTACAAAATGGGTCTGGTCATTGGCCACCTTGGCCCAACACTTGGGATTCCATTTCCACCCCCAGGGTCCTTTACATAATTCTACAACTCATGGATCTTTATTTCCACCCGCGCCCACAACATTTTCCATTTTATCCATCCAAACCACCCATCCACCCTATACCAATCCATCCTCACCTTGCTACAACCCCCCATGTTGCATCCACTATCGTTGTATCCATCCACCCTACACCACTCTTCCTTTATATAATCCCCATTCCTTCATCCATTCTAGCTACACCTATCAACCCTACACTAGTTGTTTCCTTGGATAAACTTTTCAACTTGAGTTCTGCAACTTCTAGCTAATTATTTTTAGTGAGAGGTTGAGGCAATATATGGAATGGATTATCAATTAATTGATGTTGGAATCTACCAGGATGTAAGCGTTGAATTTAAGTAAGAAAAATAAAATAAAATTATACTCGTACTTGTGGCAGTCGGGCGGAGCAAGGTATGGAGGTGATAAATCAGCAAAGCAAGCTCATGGGAAGAAGGGTGGGATGGTGCGTCATCCTATGAGACTGTATAAGTATCGAGGACAAGTTTATGCACATTACATTTGGTTTAAAACACGTTAATTAATGACACACCCACTATTTTAAATGTTCTTACCATTGGCATGTTATGAGAGCACAAAAGTGGGTGTTCTATGAAATGATTTTTTTGTTAGATGAAATAAATTTATTTCAAATTATTATTTTTTGTTGTTTAAAATTTATTTTTGAATATAGAAATGAATTCAACTTTGGTAAAACTTTAAAAAATTTCCTAGACCTATACTAGAGTTCTTTTAAATCTCCATGTACTCCATGCACTGCACTCATAAATCTTCATGTACTCCATATACTATAATTAATGTATCTAACACAACACAACTTTGTTCCATGGCATGACTCAACTTTGATAAGTGAAAGTATAGGGCAGGTGGAAAGAACAAATGATGGGAGAGATGGTCAATTCATTTTTATTTTTAAATTATAAGTTATAGAAGTTGAAAATTTATTGAAAAATTTAAATGCATTTATGAGTAATTATGCATTTTCACGTAATATTTTATAAAATACTTTTATATTATTTTAGAATAAAATAATCAAGATCACTTAAAATAAATTTAGGTATATTTATGAGTAATTAAACATTTTCACATGATCTTTTATAAAATAAATTCATATTAATTTAGGATAGAATAATCAATATCAAGTAATTAAATCTTGATCATTGGGATTGATTTGAGTAGAAACCATATATTGTAATCCCTAGGGTATTTGATTTGGATTTTGGAGTTATATTTGATCATGATGATTGATTTGATATAAATCATGTCTTGTAAGCCTTATGGTGAGTGATTTTTGAGCTATAGAACTCTTCACATTTTTAAATGAGGAACTTTCTTAGAAATTGTTAAAGATTACTTTGATGTTATTAATTAGTTTTGAGGAATTTTTTGGAAGCATTATATGATGAGGGATAATATTTTTCATTCTTTATAAGTTTTATAGAGATTGTAAATTTATGGATATGTTAAATTGTTTTAATTATAATTATTATTAAATTATTTTAAAAAATTTAATTTAAATTTATTATGAATTTGAAGTTTTTTTTATGTTTGAGATTAATTGAGAAAATGATATTTGAAAAAATATCTTGAAATTTAAAAAAATTAATATAAGTTTCAAAGTGCTACATAAAATAAAACAAGGTGAGTTGTAGAGAAAGTCCCTTCCTTTCAGGAAGGGGTTCCATTGCTTAGTACTCACCTTTCAAACTTGGATGAGCTTGTTAAATATTTAGGTTGAAATATTAGACTTGATGTGGCCTTCATCGATCTATATACTAAGGTAAGGTCTCTAGAGGTAGTTGAATCTTAGAGATGATGCGCTTGAATTTTGTATATGTCCTCATTCCTATCTTGAGAGGTAATTGAATCTTATATATGACGCACTTGAATTGTATATATGCCTTCATTCCCCAATTCCAGGATTTTGAGAGTTCTCATCCGTGAACATAAATATATATAATTGTGATCATCATTTCATATATAGGAAGTGCTTCGTTATATATGGAATGAGCTTGATAGATCACAACATGTTGTTGTATATAATGGACACCAGTTGTCCCTATTTGTACTGGTGATTTCTTTGCTTCTAGGTATTTGTCTTTAGATAATGGTTTTGTTGGTGGTGATTTAAGTGGAACTACTCATATTGGATTTGCTACTCCTACATCTTTAACTATTCATGGATAACTTCTATCCCTAGAGTTAAAGAAATTTTGTATCCAACCTCGATAAATTAGTTGATGGTAATTGATGGATATGATAAAATCTAGTCATAGATAGGTGACTCACTCGCATAGTTGTTAAAAATCATCCCTATCATTAGTGTGGCATATTAAAATGCTTAAGAACATTTTACCATTTTCTTTTCTTGCCAATCTTGTCTAGGGTGGGTTGATTCATTTATACTCAACTTATTCATACTACCATTTCTTAAAGAGTCTCTCTCCTACAAGATAAATTCTCTTGGGATGTAAAGTCTTAGGCTTCTTGGAGCCTTGTTAATTTGAATCATGTTTTAATGTGGAAGAGAAATAATATCAATATCTTATTTAGTAAGTTATGGAATCTTAAACTTCTAAGAAAGGTTAATCCACATCAAAGAGAGGAGAGTAGGACACATCATTATACTAGTGGCTATGTAGTAAAAGAGAGGTGTGAGTTGAGGTGCACATAGCTATTCCTCCCCCAATATAGTAGAATATTAAAATCTTAATTTCGGCTCTTGATATATTAGAAACTTCTAAACCACATGAACCTAGCCATGAACAAAGTCAACTTAAAAAGATTTGTAAATTTGTTGTTTTACAAATACCCAAGTTACTTATGAGAAATCAATTATAGTTTTTGTGTGTTTCTATAGGTTGCAACTTCAGAGACCAAGTAACCATATCCACTTAAGATCAATGGATCACTCTAGGTATCATTTGCCAATTTAAATCTTGTTTGAATGTGAAATTAATTATCTTATTTTGATTGATTTTCATGTCTTTGTACTAATCAACTTATTATAAATGTATATGTAGTCACCATTATTCTTCATCCATTCACCACTACCACCTCTCCTTTTCAATCCTACACCTCCACTATACATCCCACATTACAATATGGGTTTGGTCATTGGCCACCTTGGCCCAACACTTGGGATTCCATTTCCACCCTAGGGTCCTTTGCATAATCCTACAACTCATCGATATTTATTTCCACCCATGCCCACAACATTTTCCATTTTATCCAACCAAACCACCCATCCACCCTATACCAATCCATCCTCACCTTGCTACAACCCCCCATGTTGCATCCACTATCGTTGTATCCGTACACCCTACACCACTCTTAATTTCTATAATCCCCATTCCTTCATCCATTTTAGCTACACCTATCAACCATACACTAGTTGTTTCATTGCATAGACTTTTCAACTTGAGTTTTGCATCTTCTAGCTAATCTTTTCCATTTCCTAAGTTACTCACAACAAGATTATCCATTGATGAAATTTTTATCCAACACGAATGCAATTTATTTTAATCATTTTGACTAAATTTCATGATTTGTTTCTTGTATATTTTGCAAGGAGGCATCAGGAATAGGTTAGGGTCATGAAGGAGAAAAACACCCTCACGATTTACACTCTCATATGTGGTGATTTTTTATATTGATCTATACAGTATAATTTTGTAAGTGTGTGAATTGATAGAATTGTGAAAATAAAGATTATAAGAATATTGTTTCTTGTTTCAGTCTCCAAAAATACTAACAACTCAAATATGCGAGAAGACTTGAGTTTCCTCCATCTCTAAGAAGACGAAGATCTTCTTTGTGAATTCTCCTAATATTGATGAGGGTGGTGGAGATCAACGACTGACCCATTTTGTATCTAGGCCACAATATCCCATTTTAGGCATGAGGTGTCATTTTGTATCTAGGGTAACAACTTCCATTCTTCCATGTTTGGGCACAAGCTTCCATTGTGTATCGTGGGAATGATGTAGCATTTTGTAAACAATGTACATATTAACCAATTTTGAAATAGATATGCATATTAAACATGTGTATAATGATTTATTTATGGTTTAGTTTCTTATTACTATTGTGCTATTATTCTATACATTTTATTTTTTTGGTGTTTATGATAAAATCAACTCCGTAGCTTTAGAATTTCATGTTAAACTAACTAATATTAAGCCTTTATATTATTTTGTTCACTATTAGTAAGGGATGTTCTTTAGAATGATGTATATTTTTCATTAAATTAACTAAATTTGTATGTATACCAACTCCTAAATTTCATTAATAGAGAAAATCTACATCAAGAATTATGAACATGGGAAAACTATAACATGCTCGATCTTGACAACAATTGTGCACACACTGTTGGCGCTCCAATTATTGTACTCGTGGATATAAACTATGAAATTTCATTTTGAATCAATATTTCTCTCCATATGTGATTTTTATAGGTGAGAACTAGTGTAATAATAGAATGGTGTACAAGGAGCCAACACTATCTCTATAAATTTTGAAGCCTATGTGTTATAAACTTAATTTGTCCCTAAAATCATGAATAACTATGTTTTGGAGTTAATATTTTTTTTACATAAAAAATGGATGTGTTTCTATGTCATTAGAAAGAGAATCATTTTCAATATATAATATTTGTCTTACAATCATAACTTGAAAGAAATATTTAATAATTTCTATTCAATTTCATAAGTATAAACATCTACCTAACTTGTGTTTTTCAAGAATGTCACTTTTTGTATAGGATTTTTTTGGAAGACAAACCTTGAGGAGACTAATTTCCCTTGTAGAATTTTTCCTCCTTTGAAATATTCCATGTTTTTAAGGTAAATTTAGGAGAAAATGGGTTGTGTCTAAAGGACACATGGTGTTCCCATACTCCACCCACACACTATGTTTAGGTCAAGTGTCGACACATAGAAACATGGTCATGTGGCATAAAAAACACCACAAAGAAGTACAATTGAGTTCCATAAGCTCATACAAGTGTGTTTTGGAAATATTAAATGATCACACTATCCCCACACATCTAAGGAAAGGTTTTCAAAAATTTACCCTTTAATGTAAAAAATGCATTACATGTTACTTAGCAAAACCCTAGTTTTATAATTCATTGAATAAAACAAGATCTAGGGTATGGATTCATGGGAGAGGGGAACCCCTAGTTGTAATCCAATGTCATGATTTGAAAAAAATTGATGGGTCATATATCCAAGTATTGAATATGATTTTATGATGAGTTGCAACTCGACTCTTGATGCCATTTAAGGACACTCATCGAATTTCTTCCAAAAACATAAAAACCAAATCGAGTAGTATCATTGAGTGTCATAAGATACTATAAGTGTTTTCATTCAATGTCTATATGGGAACTCTATCCACACACTCATATGATATAGTTTTCAAAAATTGACCCTTCAATGAAAAAATTGCATTGCATGCTACTGAGAAAAACCCTAGTTTCAAGATTCATCAAATAAAACAATATATGGGGTAAGGATGAAAGGGAGAATATTTTTCGTAACTATAATGCGATTTCACAAGTATATGGAATTGACCATTCATTTATTTGAGTTTTGTTTATTTTTTTATGGAAAGTTGCAACTTGCTTCTTGAAGCCATTTAGGGACACTTGTCGAATTTGTGTCATGGGCATAAAAGATAAGTAAAGTATCATAATTGAGTGTGTGTCGTGTCAAGTTTGACATGAGAATGATCTTCAAGAAATGTTTTAAAAAATAGACCCTTTAATGAAAAATTTTAATTACATGTTACTTAGTAAAACCCTAGTTTCAAAATTCATCGAATAAGACAATAATTGGGGTATTGAGACATGGGAGAAGATATATGTTGGTTATATCTTTGTCTTCTCTCCTCTTCTTGGGTTGACCCTATTTTATATCTGAATAGGTTTCCAACAAAACCCTCTAAAACTATCGGCCCTTGTAGTAAACAAGGAGGCAACGCTGCACAAAGGATGCACAATGTAGCCTCACCTGAGATAATTCTATGGGTGTCTGCAATATAAGAATCAGTGAGGATTTGTGAGTGCATTCTATCTTTCTTTATGCATTAAACTTGTTACTGATTCAGGTATTCCTAAGATTCATTCATCTTCAGCCTCATGCATGCAAGCTAATACATCTAGTTATTCATTGATTCATGAACTAACCATTGACAACAAGTAAGAATTAAATAAAAAATCACATAGAACATGGGTTTTACCATGGTTCACACTCTCCTAAGCTACGCCCACAAATATTGGTCTTCTCTTCTCTTTTTTTTAGTCTGCTGCAAAATCCGGCGATGCGCACATTGCATATTCAATCACACAATTATGATGGGGTTAAGAAACCTCTGTGAGGAGGACTAGATCACACCAGGCTCCTCATCCTGTGATATAACCCTCAAAATCTACCTTCCTCAACTCTTCTACAACTCAACAACTTTCAACAACAGTTATCAACAATCTTTAGCCACTTAACCAATCGAATAACAACCATAACCTAGACCTCCTAGGTTCTTATTTATACTATTTTACAAGATTATAGTCATTACAACTCTTATCAAAAACACTAAACCTAATATGGTTAGGCTTGTCTTCCTCCTCGCACGTGGCTTTTCCTCTTGCATGCTACTTTTCCTCCTTTTTTCTGCATGCTTCTTTCTTTCCAGTTATTGTGCGTGCTCCAAAATTAGGTCTCTCCTTCCAAAAATAAGTGTTTCCTCAAAATAGGCCTCCACCTAACAACCCCGCAACACTAAAATGTGGCTCATCTCAAACCACTCAGGTAATGCGTGCTCCCTAAATATATTTTTCCAAGCTGTGGAATTTTCCTTCTAACTCTTCCCCTTTTGCTCTAGCTTACACAACTTTCCTTGTGATCTCTTATACCCTCTACACTGTGATATGATCCTTAAGAGACTATGTGCTCTTAGCATAGTCCTGTGCCATTATTATATTTTCCATCTCTAGTTTCGCAATTATTTGTGCTCCTTTATTTTAGAGAAGTTATAACTAGGCTTGCTTGGCCTGCTTGTTGTTCTTTGAAGTCTTCAGTTCTTCCTGCAGGGTCTTTATTTCCTATGCACCCTTAACTTGCTCTGTAATTCTCATGGAATTTTTTGATTGCTTCAGCTCCTGGATTACAGTGCTAATTACCTCCTCTTGTTGGTATAACTATTGGAACCTCTCATCTTCTTCCAACATCTTCCATAGTTGTGTAGTCCTGTCAAATCGTTGTGTGACCTTTTCACCTTCTTTCTCCATCATTTCCACTTCCAGGGTTGTCTGTCATTCCCTTTTAGCAATAAATTCAAGAGGAGTAGTTTGGGTTAATTTTTATTTCATATCCTCTCCTTCTTGTAGTCCTCCATCGTCTGCGTGATGATTTGGATCTGCTATTATGAATTTATCATGGCTTCTTGCGCGTTGTCTAGAATTATTGTGAAGGCTTCATTCAACTTTTTCTCTAAATTATCTATGCGTTGTTTATCTTCTTTCATCTCCATATTTACCTGCTCGATGACCATTTCTAGGGAATCCTTTCCATATCTATCTGTTTTTAATTCCCTCGAGTCTGTTCTAGCTCATGATTGTACTTCCTGTGTGACAATGAATTTCAATCTGTATAGTGCCTTTGTTGGTATTTGAGTTAATACCAATTGTACCTATGCCACATCTTTGAGTTATGTATGAGTTGTGGCCTCGTCGACCTGCAGAATGTTTGTTCTTATTTTCAATATCATACTTTCTTGTGCTACAGTCTAGATAGTGTCTTCTTCATTCTGCGTGCTCTTGTCCTCGACTTCTGTTGCTCGGGGGATTGGATTTGTTCCCCTTTATTGCCTCTACGCTACCTGTATCTACTCTAGGACTTGCTTGATAACAACCAACTCATTTTGTATCCTTCCTCTTTGGTTCTCAGCCTCTTCAAACTCCTACATTGCATGATATTTTACTCTATCTATGAAAAGATTGACATCATCCTCGGTGATCGTATATTTTGGGATCTTTTTATGGGCCTTTGATTTCTTACACACCCCCTTGTATTTATAATTGACCATTTAGGTGGCCTTGTTTCTTGTTGAGTAGTTTCCGAAGGGGTTTTGTGCATCATTATGTCCCCCCTTCCTTGTTCTTCTTGCGTTGGGGCATTGTCCTTCTTTCCTATCTGTGCATCCTTCTTTGGAGCACTTCTCATCTTTTTTTGCACTGGATTTTGACTTGGATTCACTTGTTGCATGGATTTCTTTGTCATTGTGTTGCCTTCTATAGGTGTCTTGGACGACCTTTCTTATACCTCCTTTCCCTTTGGCATTTCCTTGGTAATGACTAGGATCTTCTAGTCATCCTGCTAGCCTCTCATTTCCATTTCAACTTCGTCTGCATTAGTGCAGAAGCGAAGTTGAAGCCATTCCTTCTTTGGATTCTAGCACGCTTGGATCCACATGTGGTGTCATGTATCCCTAAAGTTGGCTACCCCTTGAAAATGCATGACCATCTTTAGAGTGATCAGCTATGTTGTCTTCAATGTCACTGGGATACCAAGCAAAGGTGTCTGAATTGAAACTTATTTGCTTGGGGTCTGAAGTGTCTCCCATTGACATGTACCATGTTGTGCAACAACATCTTACTCTGTAGCAGAAGTATGAGTAGGGAGGCTCCTTCCATTCGATTAAAGCTATCAGGATCATGAGCCAGGAGTAGTGGAACTATGTTCCCAAATCCTGTGCATCCTTGCAGTTATCTAGGAACAAGTTTATTAAATATAGCGTCCAACTGATCATGGTTCCATTTTCACACTATGTTGTTCCTACGACAACAGCTCCAAAGACCACCTCCTTGCTTCATTTGCGTACTAGCTTACCTACCATTAATTTTGTGGCCATCCTCATGGCTACATCATTGATACTCTTGATAATAATTTTGGGCGAGCCTCTTTCCATCTCATATGTATTCTTCATTTCTTTTGTGAGACCTTTTTCTTTTCTTTTGTCATCCAGGAACTGCACGAGACTCTCACTCATTGATGGAAGACCTATGATGAATGTAATCATCTCTATGTTGATGGAGATAAGTTCTTCTAACCATAAAATTCCTCCATGCAATACTTCCATCAACTGCTTCATGTAATTGTTCACCTCTTTCCCCCTACTGAATTGGGGAATCTCTAACAAATTCAAGATCCCTGTGTTTTCTAGGCATGTCGCCCATTGCTTTTTTTGCAGTATTGTGTCTCCAAATGGTCATGTGCCTATGCTCTCCATGTACACCTGATGCATAAATTCTGAGAATGTTTTAGTGTCAGACACATCATGGTTTCGGTATCTCAACCTTTCCACGCAATCCAATAGAGTTGGCATGAAATACACCCCCTATGGAATGCACGTTAAAACAATTGAGGCGTCGGGTTGCTTGTGTGGGGACCGTGCGATGGGTTTTTCTTAGTTTCTTCTTACTGGTTAGCAAGAGTTCCAAGCCTCTGTTTCTATGTCTTCCCCACCCGACTCTGGCTACCCTATGATGTCTTCAATATCTCTTCCTTCTACACATACCAACCACCGGTTGTGGTCTCGAACAAACAGACTTTGTTTGCTCGCTGTCACCACCATTCATTCTATGGGCTGCCTTGACCCTCGCAAGTTGTTGTGAGTTTCCTTTGGTGACTAGTTCATGGCCCTGCACAATTCAATGCCAGTGGCAAATTGAAGAGCCTGTTGAAATGGTGAGCAACTTCCATCCTATCCCTTGCAGGGTATTTCCATTGATCTTATAACTCCAAACTAGAATGGCCCACCATCAATACTCACATATAAACTATAACTCAAATGTAGAGAAAAAGAAGTTGAAGAAGAACCAACTACTAAAAGGTTGAAGAGGTGGTAGTGTATAGGTAAAGAGTCAGTGATGCAACACACAGAAGCAATGTAATCCAAACCCAAGAAAAGAACAACGAAAACAACTCTATCTGAATATGTTTGTGTGGTTTTTGGTTATTTTATTATTTCAAAATGGAACAAATAAATACAACTCAAAAACTAATGAAAAAAATAAACCTAATCTCCTTGGAGCTCTTGATTGAATTAATGAAACTGCCATGAAAAAGAATGTATTGCGCCATATAACTAGTCTCACAAACTGCCGTTTATGATTGTTCTCCCTACGACAATAAACCTATTAATTAAATAAAAACATAGTTTCCTCTTACTTTATCATGGTTTCTCATCTTTATGTATACCAATCAACTCTTTAAACCAAGCAACATACAATAACACTGCTTTCGTTCATTAAATAAAAACATAACCGGACTTCAATCAACGTTTTCATATGCAGTAATAGTCACTTTATGTAACCGGACTTCAATCAACGTTTACATTTTCCTATGTAGTAATATCCATTTTTTCCAGTGCTCACAATGAAATTAAAACCAACTATTTTTCTACAATCAATTTTTTTTAATCCTACAACAATCTTTTTGTTAATAAATAAATATGTATTATGAATAACATAGATTTATTATCTAACCAGAACGAATTTCTATATATCCATCTAATTTAATTTAAACGATAAGTTTTAAGGGTTAATTTAATTTTGTTAATAAATAAATATGAATAACATGGATTTATTATGTAATTGGTTTAAGGGTTAATTTAATTTTGTTAATAAATAAATATGAATAACATGGATTTATTATGTAATTGGTTTTTAATTTTTTAATACGAACTAGTTGCTATATATCCATCTAATTCCATTTAAAAGATAAGTTTTAAAGGTTAAATATTTGAAAAAAGTTGTGTATAATTTATAGAAAATTTATAATAATTATATGGCATAGTGATATCCTATATTGGCCTCATATCATTGAAAAAATACACTTTACTGTATATATCCGTCCAATTCCATTTAAACTATAAGCTTTAAAAGTTAATTTAATTGAAAAAAAATTGTCTAAATTTTATAGAACCTTTATGATAACTATATGGCACACTAACATTTTATAACTAAGTTGAGATTTGGATTAAATGAAAAAAAAAAATCTATAATATTTATGTATATCGATTTAACAAAGTCTTATAACTAAGTTGAGACTTGGATTAAATGAAAAAAAAAAAATCTATAATATTTATATATATCGATTTAACAAAGTCTTATGAAGTTTAGAATGCTTTAACTGAATTATTCAGACCTGATATTGGAAAAACTATTGTTTCCAACTTGCCTAAGATCTACTTCAATATTTTTAATGTTTAGAATATGTGAAATTTTCAATTGTGTAATTTTTCTATTCTTATTTTAAGAGGTTTATCATTTCTTGTCCTTTTTCATTGATTGGATTGTTACAATTAATAAATAAATGAATTTTCATGGATTGGTTCATTGGTTTGTCATCTTATTTATACATGAATTTTTTCTTTAAAAATATATAAATTTTAAGCATTTTGGTGTGATCTGTTTATTTGATATTCATTTAAATATTTTTTTTTATTATGATGATTTCAAATAAATTAATTATGTTTTCACCATCAAAAAAGTAAATAAGTAATCAACCAAGTTCAAAGTATTAAATACAAGATTTGTCAATATAATTATAAACATAAAAACACATTTGTAAAAGCTACAAGCTTAACTCCTCAACAATTATAAATTAATTATGACTAGAAAATGAGGATTATGATGAAAAACAATAAAGATTCTCTCCAATGTTGTAAGTTCAATGTAATTTAGTCATTTCCCCCTCAAATTATTGTTTTTCTTCGTCCTTTTTTATCTCACAAATTTGTATAACAATTTTGATATTAGAAGATAAAAACTAGGACCATTTACAAATAGTAAAATTTTATACTAAGAAACTAGTAAGTAACATTATCATTTTGTTGGGGTGTCATATAGTCTCAGTCTCAAAGGTAAATATGGGGTATGTTTTTTTAATATAACAAGTTAAATGTAAAATATATGTTTTGTTATATTTATTGGAATTTGGTGACAATGAATTCCATGGATGGATTTAGATCATATTATTCTACGTTTGGTTGTAACTAATAAAACCAAGTTAGAATATGGATGAGATTTCATTTAATAATCATTTTTTTTGTGTAATGTATGTAAATTCATATAAGTCTGTAGAGGCAAAAGGGAGATAAGAGAGGATGTGAGAGGATATGAGAGAGCTTGCAAGTCTACTATAATCTCCGTGATCTGAATAATAAGACAACCGATATGTCTTCTCGGTGGACATAGCCCAACGTTTGGGTGAACCATGTGAAATCAATGTGTTTCTTATTTGTGTGATTGTTGATTATAATATGTGAATTTTGTTTTCCGCATTTGCAATTCTAACAATTGGTATCAAAGCTGTGATGGAGATCTGTGTGGCAACATCTGTAGTGCAAGAAGGTGAATTGAGTAGGTGTCACAGGAGGAAATTGAGTAGAAAGTCATTGATGCTCTGTATGTAGTGTTAGAGGCGTGTCGACGCCCTCACACTTATGAAATTGAAAATTTTGTGAACTACACTCACTCGTATCATGCACCACATAACATTGACGCTCCCCATCCATATTCAAGGAGCGTTAGCGCTCCCCCTTCCACACTTAAGGAGCGTTGATAGTTAAAACTAGCACTCCCTTTCAATAGTCAAAGGAGTGTCGATCGAAATATTTGTATGGTTCTTTGAAAAAGTTAAGGTATGAAGAATTTTGGGTTTTTTCAAAATTTAAATTTCTTTTTTAAAAACGTGAACAAGTCAAGTCATGTGGAGGATGCTTTTAAAAAGTTTACTATATTTGGATTTAAATATAGTATGTAAAAGGTATGAAGTAAATTAAAAAGGTGAATTTTATTTTTTTAATAAAAGGTGAGGTTGGTAAAATAATTTTTTATTAAACCTTTTATTAAAAATTTTACTAAACCTTTTGGAGTTTATGCCATTATTCCTCCACATATTTTTTTAAAGGGGTTGGTTATTATAAGAAGTGGTGTTTTGGAATTTTTTCTTCTGTTAATGGTGAAAACTCAAAGTGCTAAATTCAAAATTGACAAGTTCAATGGAAAGAACAATTTCAATATCTGGAAGGTTAAGATGCATGATCTTCTCGTGCAACAAGGTATGGTGAAGGCGCTTTTGGGAAAATAAAATAAACCCACTACCATAAAAGATGAAGACTAGGATGAGATCGATGCGAGAGCACTGAGTTCCATATGCCTGTGTTTGGTCGACGATGTTTTGTTCAACATTGTCTCGGAGAAGAAAATGACCAGTTTACAGACGAAGCGGGAAAGCTCATATATGATGAAATCCTTGATGAACATGATCTTCCTGAAAAGACATTTGTACATTTTGTGCATGAAGGAACGTAAACAAATAGTTGATCATCTAAATAATTTTAATACTCTTTTAGTCCAGTTGGATAGCATGGGAGTGAAATTAGAATCCAAAGATAAGGAAATTAAATTATTGTGTTCTTTGCCCGCATCATGGGATCACTTTGTTACCTCTATTAGTTTCATCACAATATAAATTACTGAGTTTGATATTATTGTTGGAGCTTTACTATTTGAGGAAACAAGAAAGAAAACCAATTCAGAAACCTTTACATATGAGGCGATGATGGTCAGAGGCAGACCTAAGGAAAGATGACATGCTCAGAGGGATTTCTCTCGGTCAAAGTACAAGGTCAGAAAGAGCAAGCTTAAGTGTTGGTTTTGTGGAAAATTTGGGCACCTGAAGAAGGACTATTGGAAGCGACAACAATCCTCCAAAGAAGACCCTTCAAAAGTAATGAAGGAAGAGAACACAAGTGAAACAAGTTCAACAATAGGTTCAAGTATGAGTGATGAAGTTTTATCAATTATTATTGGTTCACGTCATGATCAACAATGGTTATTAGATTCTGGTGCTTCAAATCACATGTGTTTTCATAGACACTGGTTTGTTACTTATCAGTCTATAGATGATGGAATAGTGTACATGGGAAATGATATATCATGCAAAGTTGTGGGAATTAGTAGTGTTATCACATAGTTTGTATTTTAGGTTACAAGGCTAAGGGATAGAGTCAAACTGGTGTAACAAGAACCACCCCACCCAATGTCACCTCGATGGGGGGCTCTTTCTATTTAGGGAGGTTATCCCAGGGGAGACGTCCCCAGTAACTTGGGGTTTGAAGAGGCAAAGAATAAAAAGGTCAAAAGTTAAAGTTATCCCTCTTCACAGGCTACCACCAGTATCAGATAATCCGGCTAATCAGCCAATAAATAAGTGAATTCCCTGTTGAGAACACCTGCTCGGAATAAGACAATAACAATACTATATGTATATTTGCAGGTTATAAATTCAAAGGGTTAGTACTTCTTAATTATCTGATTTCATTTGATAAGCAAAGTAACAGATAAGATGAGTTCAATGTTTTACTAATTATCCAATGAAATATCACTAATTCATCAATATCTATCACAGATGACCAAGCCAGCAGTATTATCAATCAAAATTAGCTCAATAAAGGCCTGACGTCATCATTAATTGCTGAGTTAGTAGGGTTGCTACGTCAAGTATGACGTCAGCCCTAGTTAGTGGCATTATGGTTAGTTAGGGTTTCAAATTTTGAAAGTTTGAAAGACAAAATTGAACACTTCAAGCTCAACGTTGGAAAGAAAATCAGTGTTTTAGGGTTAATGGAGTCAAAGTAAGGGCAAAAGATCACAGGAGGATTTATAATTTAAAGACTAGAAGGTTAGGTTCTATTGTGCTGCAATGGTAAGGCCCTAGAATCAAAACCCTAAGGGAAGGAGGCTCATTTCGGTGTTGCTTAAGAAAGGCCTCATGCTCCTTCCTCTTTCTCTAAATGCTCTTGGAAAAATGGCTAGCTTCAAAGTAAAAATCTAAGGGAGAAAAGTGTTGCAGGAGCAAGGCTTCTCAAACCCTAAAAGGTTAAAACCCTAGGTGAAAAGTGTTGCAGGAGCAAGGCTTCTCAAACCCTAAAAGGTTAAAACCCTAGGTGTGGAGTTAACTAGGCCTAGGATGTCTCCTTTCTTCAACCTATAACTTTAATGCTAACTTAGATAAGGGAGGATAAGTGTAGCAACGACTAGGCTATATCTTCCTTTTTCAATGGCTAAAATTGCTTCTCAAGAATGGGGACATATAGCAATGACCTACTAGTGTGCTTGCTACCTAGGATTTCAAGATTCAACAATATAATAGAAAAATAATAGCAAATGTAAGAAATCAAGCCTACAACGATTCAATTAAGAAGTTTTGCATCAAAAATTCACTTACATATCATGAAGAATGCATAATCAAACCCTAGTTGTAAACCTTCCATGAGAGAAACACCATAAATGCCAAGAGAAATCCTCCAATGAGAGGTGCGCTTCACTTCCAACACCAAAAATACCAAGACAAATGCTAAAAGATAATCTCTCCTAAGAGAGTGAGTTGTGTTATGCTCAAAATGAGGAAAAATGTCCTCTATTTATACCAATCCATGACCTTTGATTTAAAATTTAGGTCATTAAAACAGCCGACAAGGCTGACTATAAGATTTAAACTGTTTTCACATTAACTGCTAGGAAAATGTCATAATATGAGAAAAAAGAGGGATGTCAAGCCCTTTTGAGGGAGACGTTGGCCCTTTTTGGGAAGATACAGCATCCAGACAGCAAACGTTGGCCCTTCTAGGGCTCCTCCAAGCTTCCAGACGTGCCAAATGACCTCAGTACACTGCCACATGCTCCAAACAACGTTCAACTCTCCCAGGTGACATCTTGTCCCTCAAAGGAAAACGTTCCATCTGCAATGGGTGATTCCCCCTACGCCAGGCTTTGCCAAGGTGTCCTAGGTGGAACGTCCTTCTTCCTTCTTATGCAATGGCTCATCATTACGTTGTCCTATCTCTGTCATCCCAGCAACCATCTGATGGGCTCTTCAGCCCCATGGAGGT
>CBVK0100097104.1:0-34366 GCA_900067695.1 Picea abies
CTCTTCCGATCTCACCTCAATTATATAGAGAGATAAAAATGTTCACAAATTACTAAGCACATAAAGGCAATTCAAATCAAAAGTGACTTTTTAAATTTAATTTTTATGTACACATTATGTTATTTATCTCAATTTTTATGTATTTTAATATAATATTTTCACTAGTTTTATAGAAAAATTGGGTGTTGGTCAATTCATAAAATGCCATGGGATGAAAGAGTGTGTCACCTTTATAACATTAAGAAGGTTGAAGATGAAAAACACTTTCTTTTAAATTGTCCATCCTATACCCAAATTAGATCTCAAATTCAAAATATTTTTCACGCTATAAACCTTCCTAACCTCTTAACTCAACAAAACTATGGTGGTCTTGGAAAGCTTCTCTTAATGCTTTTTGAGCACATAAACAAAATTCTAAAAAATCGTAAGTAATCACTTACCCTCTTAAGATCCAATAGACCAATTCGGTCTCAGTGGATGCTAATCATCATCATCATCATTAATTTCAGTTAGGAACAGATCTAAGATATCATTTAGGTACCTTAATCTTTCATTGTGATATTCTGAGACATTATTTAAGTACCTCAATCTTACATTGTGATATTAATATATAAGCTAATTAATTTAGTTGTTGGACTTAACAATATTAATATTAATGTCACATTCATGTATTTTAATTTAAAATCAATTATAGACTTAAAAGCTGCACTAAAAACATTGGCATTCAATTCAAAAAAGTGAAAATGCAACCATTGAAGGGTAAAGTTTTATATATACTAATTCAATCTCTATAAAAAATAGGCATCCATTACCTGTAAATTTCAAACCCAAAAATTCTACCTAAGGAAATTGAAATCAATCCAAGAGATAATCACATTTCCTTTCATTTCGGTTCAGGTATATTACTAATCGTTGCATGCATGTAGAATTATCAACAAGTTGAGGTAGCTACTAATATTACAATGATTGTGAATTGAGTTGTAGATGATTATATGGTGTTTGAAATTGTAGTGTGAAGATGTGGAGGTTGTGGAGAAAAACTCAAAGGAAATGAAGATAAAATATGTAAAATGAATCATGTGACTTATCGATGACCTTGAGTGTTTTATGGTTGAAATATGTAATTGAGTGGAGTTGGAATTGGAATTAGTTAAGCCTCAGTTTTATGGTTGGACTACATTCAAGGCAATCAATGATATACTACATACATTCCAAATAGTTGCATTGATTTCATCAATGATAAAATGCAAAACAATAGGGTGCATTAATTTCACGGTAAAAATTATTTAGAGCCATCAAATTTTCGCATTGATTAGATGTAGCACCCTGGTTTTCCCCATCTTGTAATTAATCATAATTAGTGATTTCCATGCAGTGACGGGTAAATATTGTAAAATTTTGTTGCTTAATTTAAAACGCCAACAACTAACTGTGGAGGTGAAGCCTTAAAGTATTGGCCATGATATTACCAAGCGAAAGAGTGAGGGAGCATAGAGAGGGGTTCATCTTGCTAAGATGACCCAATTCTCCTTGCTGAAATATTTGATTTGGAATAATAAGCCTTAACCTAATCCCAAGGAAAAATCAATTAATGAGAAAAGGATTGGTGGTTGAGCAACCAACCACCCTAATTAATGGAAGCATGGAGGGCCTGGCTAAGACAACATGAATTTGTCAGCCAAAGGTATCCATTATACCATTCCACAACCCCCGAGGTTGACCTGAGTTTCCTTCTGATAGAAGGAAGGGGACATGTTGAGAACTTCCCATATTTCATGCAGGGGAAGCACGAGGAGATGGAAAGAAGAATGCACAAGTGTGTGTGGGGGGGATGCCCAAAAGTATGGCCTCAAAGGATGGAGGCAAGAGTGTGCAACGTGGATATGCACAAAAGAAGAACGTGAGGAGAGTTCAAGCATCCGAGGAAGAACTCGAGGATATTTCAAGGAAGGGAGTCTCAGAGAAAGAAACCGGTCGCAAGACTGGTCCAATAACTCGAAGAACCTATCTTGAGCTGAGAAATCATGAGCTTGATGCTAGAAGGCATATGATAAACTTCGAAGAGGCCTGAGCTAGGAGAGATGAGTGTAGAGAGTTCCATGGTGGTATCATGGCTTGACACAGGGATGACCTATTGCCGAAGTGACTGAGCATGCAGAGCCTATGGTTGGGTGGAAAGGTGAACACCCATAGTCAGTTGATTGGATACAACCTGTAATCAAATAAGTATATCGTCACTCTGTGTAATTAAAAAGAGATAAAGCATCGATGCCTTTGATTATGTGTAATTGTGTATACCTAGTCAATGATGTTGATATTGTTCTGTTGGAAGTGATTGTACTTGTATAATGATATGTCTGAATTGAATTGCACGTGTATTGCATATATGAGCAGGATGACCCCACATTTTATCTTGGTTGACTAAAGAAACAATGCAATCGATTTCCTCTTATGGATATAACCCTGGATATATCGATATGTTTGTGCCTCTTGGTTGTGTAGCAAATTATCATTATAGTGTGATGCTTATGAAAAGAAAATAAGCGTATAAACTAAGAATGCACAATACCCCCTAGGAGGAATGGACAATGTGTCCTGAGATAGGCATGGGAATGTCTTAGTCCCTGAGAGGGGCCTATATGGGGTTCAAAGAGTCTTAATTATTTCATGGAATCCCATGTATTGATATTGGCAATTTGTAGGACGTGAATCTTAAAGGCCTAGTAAGCCTTAGAAAATACTGGGAGGAAATCATTGAACTGCTAACTCCAAATCTGGATTGATAACATGTATAAAAAACATGTTTCGATCTTGAAGGAATCACAACCATTGGTTCGACGTGGTGAACAGATCTCGAACCTTCGTTGGAGTAGGTTATGATGCCTGGAGAGGATTTATTTCGAGTTAATGACATCCGTTGAACTATCAAAGGCTTGAGCAGTGAGATAATCTCGACCATTAATTAGAATTGGCAATCAGAGTGATGAGGAAGTTGGCATGGCAACTAAAAAATCCTTAAGGATAATACGTGTTGGTACATAATTTTTCAAAGGATAGAGGATGGACCCCTGTTGGACTCAGGCCCTTGGAAGGTCACTTCAATCGTTGACCGTTGGATTTGCAGGTGGATAGATATCTATCGTTAGTTGAAGTATTCCATGGTTAGGTTGGGTTGAGACTCTAAAATGACCATAGTTTTTGATGCATTGGAGCATGGAGGTAGCAAATATACCACCGTTGGATTTAGCTTCCATAATATCAGGGAGAAATCCATTGAGAATAATTGGTTGGGATTGAATGTTTCAGAGTTGAATCTGGAGAGTTTGAAGTAGCACTCTGAAGAGTTCAGAGTATAACTCCAAAGAGTGTTGAGTATGGACCGTAGATCTGGAAGTAGGAAAGTTTAACCTTATTCGTTGATCACCAAGGGGTTCCACTTAGCATGTAAAGGTGGAAGAGTGAGATGGTGCTGACTAGGAGCGCAGACATAATGAGGCATGTCGATAGTTGATTGGTCAAAGGGATGAGTGCGGGTATAGTTGGATAGGAGATTTCAGAGTACCACTACGAAGGGTTTGGAGTACAAATCCGAAGGGTTTGGAGCATGATACATAAAGGATATCTGGACTGTTGATATGTTGTGAATGGAGGAACTCCGAAAGAGATATGGACCATTGGTTTATCGTGAATGGAGGAACTCTGAAAGATATCTGAACCGTTGATTTGTTGTGAATGGAGGAACTTCGAAAGGATATCTGGACCATTGATCTTCCATGAATGAAGGAACTCCGAAAGGAGATATGGACCCTTGATCTATCGTGAACTAAGGAACTCCATAAGAGATATGGATCATTGATTTGTCGTGAATGGAGGAACTCCAAAAGAAGATCTAGATCGTTGATCCACCCTGAACGAAGGAACTCCAAAAGGAGATCTAGACCATTGATTTGTTGTGAATGAAAGAATTCTAAAAGCAGATCTGGACTGTTGATTAGAACATGAGCAAGGTCCGATCATAGCCGTCCTTCGAAGGATGTTTTTCGAGTAATTTGCAGACCTGAAAGAGATGCACTCCGAAGGAGGGACTCCGAGGGATGATCAAGATCATAGATCAATGAAAGGAAGATCAAATCCTAGCCATTGGTTTTAGTATAATCTTGAAAACTGAGGAGGACCATATGCTCGATGATGATGGGTCAAATTGAAATAGGTCCATGTGGCGTACACAGATTGGTCTACATGTCACATGGGCATTGTGCCACGTGTCAAGAAGAATTGATTTTTTAGATGAGCTTCTGTGGGAAATATGAATTCGACGTGTTAGGTGGTGATGGTGCCATGTGTCATGCAGATATGACATCATGTGTTAAAAGGATTCGACACATGAGGATGAAATATTGTGCATTAAACAACATGTACTTTAGAATTTCCAACTCAACGAGAACCATTGGATGATCGACACGAGGACCATCATATGGGAGGAGAAGTAACTATCGCACAAGTAGAGTCACTGACTCACTCAGAATTGTTGGATGAGTGGCTTATGAACTGTTGGATCCAGGAGGGGATCCAATTAAATTTACGTCATCGGAACATTTGGTCGGGGGTATTTGCAACCCATGGGAATGAAATTCCCAACGACGTCAACCTGAGCTTATGTGGGGTTAGAACCTTGGATCAGTGAGTCATGTGGATAATTCCATGTTAGAGCCACGTTTATGTCATGTTAGATGACGTAGGGGTCAGATAGCCACATGGGTGCCATGTGGTCTTGGGGTGGCCTTGGGCCAATGGAGGCTTGAGAACTTTGGGAAGCCATAAATTTCAATCCAGAGCTTAGTTTTGAGCAAAATTACGGTCATTGGAAATCTCTCAATCAATAGAAGACGATGGTGGCCTTTGTATGAGGCTTTGAGATGATTGAGGAAAAGTGAAATTTTAATACCCCGTCCCTTAAAAGGGTACTTAGGGGGTTAGGTGTCTTACATTAGAGTAGTGACATAACCCAAAACAATAAGGTGTATTGATTTTAGTGATGATACAATGAAAAATGATTTAAAGTAATCTAATAGTTGCGTTAATCTCAACAATGTTATAACACAAAATCATAGAGTGCATTGATTTCATTGATAATATAATGAAAAATGATTCAATTCATTAATTGAAGAAATGATAAAAAAAATAAAAATCCAATGCATTGATTTGAACACAAAGATAATGCAAATTATCAAGTCAAATGACTTTAACAACAACACAATGCAAACCAATTTCAAAATCATTTTATTTTCTTGGGTGTGAGATAGGGCATGACCTTCTAAAGAAACATATATAGAGTATGACCTTCTAAATATTTGAATGGTATTTGAAATCATATTCCTTTATCATATGATCGATTCGAAAAATATGGAAAAGCTATTAGGTATGGGCAAAAGAAAAGTGGAAGAGGAAAAATTGAGATTAGTGAATACTTCACCTATATGTTATTTATTATAAGCATCCTATTGATGATGATGCAATGATGACAATGACAATGAATTGTCAAACATACAATTTCAATAGGGAGTTTGTGAGAGTTCATTCTTATTTTAGTAATCTTGATTTTCCTCTTAACACTAGTTATAATAGAGAGATAGTTTTGATCTTTTAGATTAGGTTATTGACTTCTTTATAGGATTTTGATTTTCTCTAATATTCTAATCCTTAATAACACCACAATTTATCCTTAAATTTAGATTCTTAATCGTAATCACCTCCTCCTCTAGTCCCAATGATTTGGTCAAGATTTGACATTGATTTTATTCTTAACAATAGTTATAATAGAGAGATACTTTTTATCTTCTAGATTAGGGTTAATGACCTCTTTATAGGATCTTAATTTTATTTGATTATCTAATTCTTTATAACACCAAAATTTCTCTTTAGATTCTTAATGTTATCAATATTTTGTAGTTACCTCCTCCTTTATTTCCCAACTATTTAACAAAGGCTAGGCATCTTTATGTCCACCCCTGTTAAATCCTAAGTGATTTTACCTTGAGTTTGAAGCAATATTAGGAAGCCTCTATTGGATGTGTGTTATATTCTTTGTGCAGGGGGGTGGAGCCCCCCTGCACGAGGGTTCTGGGGTAGTGCCCCTAAAATTTTGTTTTTCCTCGATTTTCGTGTCCATTTGTGGGTGGCCCTCGGTTTTCGTGTCCAATTATAGGCAGTTTTTCAACACATCATTTTTCGCCGATGGTTTTCTATTTTTGGTTAAGGAATTATGGTTTTTTGACTAATCCAGGTCGTTGGATTAGGGTTTTGGTTGCCGCTGGCTCCTATATGTATATTGTATTGTAAACAATGTATGATGTGAATGAATATAGAATATGCTGGTTTTCCCAATTTGGGTTTCCAAGTGAAAAATATTTGTGTAATGTGTGTATTTCCCATTGTATCTTTAAAATCTCTGTGTACTGTTTGTATTTTCCATTGTATATTTTATGTTATTTTATTGAAAATCTGTTTGCAATAAAATTTTGTACAAGGTTAAAATCTACATTTGGTATCAGAGCAATTATTGGCTTCAGGGGGGCGCCTTTGTGGTCGACAGTTTGGCTTGAGACTGTGATAATCCTTGTTACAATGGGAGATCCATGGTATTTATTCTTCAGGTGAAGAGAAATGACAAGCAGTTTGAAAATAGAGATCGAGAAATTTAATGGGCAAATTTTTGAGTTTTGGAAGCTCAAGATAGAAGATATGTTGGTAGACAAAGATCAATGGGTCACGGTGGATCCATGTAATGCACCTATAATAACATCAACAGATGACTAGAAAAATTTGGATCGGAAGGCGAAGAGCACAATCTGACTGTGTCTCTCAGATTCAGTATTACTGCATGTTTCAGGGCAAGCTACAACCAAGGAGTTATGGGATAAGTTGGGGAACTTGTATCAGTCTAAGTCCCTGGTAAATGGAATGTTCCTGCAGAAAAAAATGTATAACCTGAGGATGAGAGTGGAGACTTGGTGATAGAGCATTTGAATGCCTTCAAAACTATGGTAATTCAGTTGTTATTTGTTGAGATTAAAATTTCAGATGAAGATAAATGTATCAATTTACTATGCTCTTTACCATACTCGTGGGATAGTTTGGTTGTGGCCATAGGTAGTAATACAACTACCTTGAGTTTCGATGATGTGGTCTCATCCTTGTTATCAGAGGAGATGAGATGGAAGAACAAGGAAGGACATAACACATATGAATTATTTGCAGGAGGACATTGCCAAGATCAAAATAGATCTAAGTCGTCAAGTGGGAGATTTAATTCTAAGGGTATATCTAAATCTCCTGGAAAGTTTGCAAAGGTATGTTGGAGATGTGGAAAGAAGGGCATTTTAAGAAGCAATGTAGATCCAAAAGTGTTGAAAAAGTGAAGGGACCTGGATGTGCTCCCTCTACAGAATAAAATACCTCCAAGAAATAAGGAGGGGATGTGTACTTGGCTTCGTCAAGCACACATGTAGATCATGAGGCGTGGTTGTTTGACTCTGGTGCATCCTTTCATATGACTCCCCATAGGGAGTGGTTATGTGAATATGGAAGGTATGATGGAAGTAATGTTTTCCTAGGTTATGAATCGACAACCAGAATCATAGGATGAGGAAAATTCAAGTTGAGGCTCATATATGGAAGGATTAGAACACTTCCTAGTGTTTTTCACATCCCAAGATTGGCCAGAAATTTTATTTTTGTAAGAAAAATAGATGATGCAGGGGTAAAAACGATATTTGAGAAAGAAAACTGTAGGATGGTTCGAGGAGAAATGGTGTTGCTGAAGGGAGTTCAGATTGGAACTCTGTATAAGCTGCAAGGAAGAACTATTAGTGATGGGTGTAATAGTTCCATTGTTCCTGATATTGGAGAAGAAGAAGAAAAAACTCCTACAGTCTCTAAAGAAAAGGTTATGCTGTGGAATCAAATACTGGGGCATATCAGAGAGAAGGGTCTTCGACTACTACATGGTAAAGGTATGGTTGAAGGTATGTCTAAATTCTCTTTTCATTTTGATTTATGTGAATATTTTGTATATGGGAAGAAGAATCAGGTAAGATTCCCCTCTGGTGCAATGAGGGCAGAAGGAATTTTACAACTAGTTCAAAATGATGTGTTTAGACCTGTGTTGATTCCATCATTGGGACAATACATGTACTATGTCTCATTTATATATGACTTCTCATGGAATACTTGGATATATTTTCTAAGGAATAAATCTAAAGTCTTTGACAGGTTTAAAGAGTTTAAGGCTCTTGTTGAGAATCAAACAGAGAAAATAATTACGGCGTTGAGGATAGATAATGGTGGAGAGTTATGTGGAAATGAATTTGAAGAATTATGTAAGAAGTGTGGTATATCAAGGCATAAGACAACTCCATATACATCTCAACAGAATGGAGTTGTAGAAACGATGAACATGATGTTGATGGAAAGAGCAAGGTGCATGCTCAGTGCTGCTGAGTTAGGTAAGGATTTCTAGGTAGAGGTAGTGGGCACTGCATGTTACTTGGTCAACAGATCACCCTCGTCAGAACTGGATGACAAGAATCCAAAAGAGGTATAGACTGGTAAGAAACCTTCTCTCACACATCTTAAGGTTTTTGGCTGTGATACCTATGTTCATGTTCCAAAGGAAATCATAAGTAAGCTAGATAAGAAGGCTGAAAAGTGTATCTTTATTGGGTATAAAGATGGCCTTAAAGTTTATAATATTTGTAACCCAGAAACTAAGAAGGTTGTGTATAGTAGAGATGTGGTATTTAGAGAAATGAAGGATGTTTTCAAACATGAAGTCCTACCAAGTAAGGAAGAACCAAAGAAAATAGATTTTGAGCCAAAGGATGATGAATCCGACTCTACCAAAGAACAAGAATTAGAAGAAGAAGATCCTCATACTCCAGTATTGAGGAGATTGGTGTGGGAAAAAAGGATACTGGAAAGGTATACTCCATCTAATTTCAATTCAAATTTTTCTTTGTCTATTATTGTTGATGATCCTAGAACTGTTAGGGAGGGAGTGGATTCAGAGGATGGAAAACTTTGGAAAAAGGACATGGTTGAAGAAATGGAATCCTTGGATAAGAATGAGGCTTGGGATGTAGCGGAGTTGTCGATTGGAAGAAATCCTATTGGAAGAAAATGGGTATTTAAAAATAAGTTGAATGCAGAAGACAAAGTGGAGATATGCAAAGATCGGTTAGTAGCAAAGGGTTATTCCCAGGTTGAGGGAATTGATTTTGGTGAGATTTTTTCTCCTGTTGCCAAGTTAACTTCTATTAGATTTTTGTTATCTATTGATGTTGAATTTGATTTTGAAGTAGAATATATGTATGTGAACACAACATTCCTACATGGGGATCTAGAAGAAGAAATCTATATGAAGAAGCCATAAGGCTTTGTTGTGAAGGGAAATATGGAGCTGGTATGCAAGATGAAAAAATTCCATGTATGGTTTAAAACAATCACCAATGATGTGGTATCAAAAATTTGATACTTATATGCTGGGACTTGGCTTCACAAGAAGCAAATAAGATCATTGTGTGTATTTTAAATTAATTGGTGATCATTTGATTTATTTGGTATTGTATGTCGATGACATGTTGTTGGTAGGAAACAACAAGAAGATTATACAGGATGTGAAAACTTAGTTTTCCTCTAAATTTGACATGAAGGATCTTGGTGATGCAAATTTCATTTTTGGCATGAAAATTAAAAGAGATCGGAAAAACAAGAAACTCTGGTTAAATCAGAGAAAATATGTGGAGACAATATTGCAAAGGTTTAATATGTAGGAATGTAAACTGGCCAGGTTCCCTATTCCTATAGGTGTAAAGTTATATGTGGATCAGTGTCCCAAGACATAGGAAGAGGAGGAGGACATTTCTTGTGTTCCATATGCGAGTGCGGTTGGAATCTTGATGTATGAAATGGTTTGTACTAGACTAGACATTGCACATGCAGTGGGAGTCTTGAGAAGGCATATGTTAAAACCAAGGAAGGAGCATTGGACAACAATAAAGAGGGTTTTTAGGTATTTGCGTGGAACTACTAGCTACGGATTGTGATACCAAGGAAGACTAGGTTTGGACAGAGTGTTGGACATACATGGCTATGTGGACACCGACTAGGTTGGAGATATGGATCATAGGAGATCTACAAGCGGGCATGTGTTTAACTTGTTTGGAGGAGAAATCGACTGGATGAGAAAAAGACAGTTTGTAGTGGTACTTTCAAATACAAAAGTTGAATACATGGACTCCACTCATGAAATCGAGGAAGCAATATGGTTACAAATATTTTGTCAGGCATTGGGTTGGTACACCAAGATGTAAGGATAGATTGTGACAGTCAGAGTGCAATTTTTATGGTGAAGAACCCAAATTATCATTCAAAGATAAATCATATTAATGTTCAATATCACTTTGTGAGAGATATGGTTGAAGAAAATAAGGTGTTGTTGATGAAGGTGGACACTTTAAAGAATGTTGCAGATTCATTAACAAAATCTATGAGCACTGAGAAGTTCTCTTGGTGCAGAAGATATATGGGAGTTGTTGCCCTAGATTGTTGACTATGTAACCTAGTAACCCCCTGTATGAAAAGAAAACAACAAGTGGGAGAATGTTGGATATGTGTTATATTCTTTGCATGACTAGAACTAGTGTTCATTGTCCTCAATTTTTGTGTCCAATTAAGGGCGATTTTTCGACACATGGTTTTTCACCTATGGTTTTCTATTTCCAGTTAAGGAATTAGGGTTGTTGACTAATCCAGGTCATTGGATTAGGGTTTTTGATGCTGTTGGATCCTATATGTATATTGTATTGTAAACACTCTATGATTTGAACGAATATAGAATATGTTGGTTTTCCCGGTTTGGGTTTCCAGGGGAAAACTCTTTGTGTAATGTGTGTATTTTCCATTGTATCTTTTCTTTTCTTTTATTGAAAATATATTTTCAATAAAATATTGTACAAGGTTCAACCTCTTTCCTTTCAAGTTGATTTTCTTGTACTTATACTTGAGAAAGTGATTATAAGCTCTCATGTGCTATAAGATGTAATTATTTTAGTGTTAATTGTTATGGTGATATGAATAGTGGTGTCATGGTTGGTGGTAACATTTTCATCTCAATTTATTTTCAATCCCTTTTTATACTTATTAAGATATAAGTTAAGATAAATCTGCACTAATTTATTAACTAAGAAAACCCACATATTGATTACGTATGTTTGCACATAACTCATTAATCATTTATAAATTCATTGGTCTTAATGATAAGATGTAATTTCTTAGTATTGATGTCATCTCATTAATTTTGTAGTTATGATTCATGAATTTATATATGTTGGAATTATTAAATCCTACTTGTCTTATGTGAGATTAGAGTTGTGATTGTTATTATTGGTCATTGTGAGGTATAGTTTGTCTCTACTTAAGGAGTTTGTTTCTATGTTTGAGGAAGTTGTCAGATATGAGAGATTCTCTCCAATTAGTTGGCCTCTATTTTGGTGTGTGCTTGAGATATTCTCTCAACAATTTGTTAATTTGCTAAGATGGTGTTTCCATCTTGAGGCAAAGTTTGATGTATTTATAAGTGTACAATTATTTGTTGAATAATGTGTGAGAACACTCTATACAATTTTGGTTTGTAGAAATAATGTCTACTCTCCCATTTCTCTGCAATAAACTTCGATATCTCATGGTGTATTTCAAACTATGAACTTTTTTATATTTTCATCATTTTGAAAATTTATATTTATTTAAATTTGTTATTATTATAATATAAAGTTTATAGTTTTGTTCATAACCATTTTCATGATTTTGGCAATTTCTATTGATTTTGCAGTTGTAAATTATGATTTTTTTTGTTTTTAAACTGTATGTAAATGAACTAAAAGACAAAATATTTCTTTCATAGCACATTAATTTTGGAAGTCAAAATTTGTACAATAACTATAGATATTACACTTGTAATAGATATGAACACAACACATGAACTATGAGAAAATTTGTAAGGAGATTATTTTAAATTAAAATAATAATTAAAATATTTAATTTTTTCCTTAGAAAAAGGGTAAATTTATTTCATCAGAAGAGAAAATAAATTTACACTATGTAGATTACATGAGAGTATGTATTTTGCCCAAACAAAGAGAGAGCCAAAGCCATGTGGGAAGGAACATATAAGTATGGCTCTCGAAGCCCATCAAGCAACATATCTCCAAAAAATTATAGAAAAAGAGTTCAGAGAGTGTCTAGCATAAACCAAAACATAGCAGCTTGGAAATCAAAAAAGAGGGGACCAAAATAAATACAGATAGGAAAAAAAATAACTCCAAAATAATATAGCTATATAGGTATATCGGAAGACAATTTTCTCATCAATAAACGACATGTGGAAGAACTCATAATGCATTCTATATTTGGTTTTCGTAATTATCCAGTTGAAGACTCTGTTTAGAGATCAAGTATGCCTCAGTGTTATACTCCCTGCAGACATGATGCAAAGAAAAATAATCAAAATAGTCCAGGATCCTAAAAAATTCTTCAAGTAAAAAAAGTAGCAAAATATTAGGACATTTCTGAGAATTCCGGGTCTAGTTAATGACTGTCATTGAGTCACTAAAGATCTATAGGGATTTTACTCATTTTTGTCCCACAAAGAGTAGCATTAAGTTAAGTGACATGAGCTCACCATAGTTACCTAGACACTTTTTTATTTTGTAGAGATGAGTGTCTGAGAAATATAGCAATTCACCCCCTCTACAGAGTTGAATGTTGTCTTGTGAGGCTCTATAAACAAATCCCATAGCCTAGTAGGATCCACTTGTTCTTCCTAAATTATCCTGATTATATCCTCCCCTTTTTCTTGAGGAACATGTGAGAGAATGTTGAGGCCTTGGGCCAAAATAATTTAAATATCTAATAAACAAATAACTTTTCCTTTGAACCATGACCTTTGCAAAATCAAAATTAAAATCAATTTTACAAAATTGATTTGAACCATGACCTTTGCAAAATCAAAATTAAAATCAATTTTACAAAATTGATTTAATAGTGATATAAATTGATAAATGTTTGATGTTTGGTTGTGAACACATATTTATAAGATTTAGTCTAAACTTTCTATTTTTGGGATTTTTTAACCAATTTTGTACAAAATTTTCTCAAACATTTAGAAAATTGTAGATTTCAGTGGTTGAGATTAAATTATGATGATATTGAATCCATTTATATATTCAAAAATGAGATTTAAGAAATGTAAAATTGTGATTTCGTCAACAATTTCATTTCCCTATTCCAATAATAATTAAGAAAAAATTAAAAACATAAAACGTTTAGACTACCCATATTTATAATGCTCTATCTAGAATACTAAAAATTGTCATGCTCTATCGAGAATACTAAAAGGGTCACGGTCATAACAGATTGACTCCACTCAACTTTATTTAAAAAACAACATAACATTTGATTGTTTACCAATCTATCCACTAACCTAAAGGGAAATCCACCTATTGTCACTCTGAACCTTCAACTCCCTTATCAGTGATCTACACATCTTGACTAGAACTCCAAGGTTTTCACTTTATGATTAAACTTTTGAAAATGAGACCCATTGATTAAATATACTAACCCTGCATACCCGATAATGAATATCACTATGAAGCTTGAGACAAAATATGTTGAAGACATGGGTTCCCAACAAATAGTTTGAAGCAGGGATTGCACGTATTCGTCATTTCTCTGATATGAAAAATTGAGGTATTGTTGGACATATTCTCCCCTTCTTAGTTTCCTGTTCATTTTTTCATCTTTGGATTTTGGAATTTGTCTCCATACCCAACACATACATGTCATGAAATCCTTGTTAAACTTATCATTCTTGAGGAAGAATGCAAATTTTGATGACACATATGTACGACATGGCTTGAATTGAAATGAAAATGGGAGATGCGTCATTGAGCTTTATATGTCCAGTTTTGGGTTGAAGTGCAATGCTTGGAAGACTATATGCTAGCTTCAAGCCCTTGATGTCTCTAACAATTTCCTATTAACCCTTCTGATAATAATATCAAGGCTTGCACTAGCTTGGTGTCCTTTGACATCAGTTCTAATTCAGTATCAAACTCCCTCTCTTCGTTTGCACTGATGCACAAACTACAATTCCTAGATGTCTCTCATAATGGATTAGAAAGGTACTTTGTTCCAAAAATTCAAAATTTGATAGACTTCGAAGTGCTCAATTTGGCATCCAATTGATCCACTGGTGTAATTACTTACTCGTTGGGTGGTGTGAGGCTATTAAAAGAATTAGAAATCTATGAAAACTCTTTTGTGGGCTAATTTCCCCGATAACTCATGAAGTGCGGGTATTTGACTTTTCAAGACATTAGCTTCAATGAGTGAGGTGTTGTATTAGTTGGTTAGTGCATGGATTTTAAGGTTTTTCTTTAACTTTCAAAGTCACAAGTTCAATGAGTTGAATGGAAAATTCCCCGATAGTATTAAGAACCTTGCCAATTTAAAAACCCTGAATATGTCATCAAATAACTAGTCTACAATGTTTCATGGAACATCGAAGTTTCTCAATCTGAGATACAATTAGTGAAATGGAAGAATTCCTCAAGGATGACCTTCTAGGAGGGATAAGTTGCCACAACACTGAATGGTTTCATTGTGATCCTTTGAGAAATGGGAAGTGGAATTTATCAAGCTAATTAACCCTATTGCTAGGCACTCTAGGGTCCAATACATCATCATTGTGACATATTACCTTACCAAAAAAGCATGGTCATCACCAATTCGAGAGTGCTTCACACCTACAACTCCAAGATTTATTTGTGAGAACATTGTATCCAGGTTTAGATCTCCCATAAACTTAACCACTATTCAAGGTAAACATTTCATGAAAAACACTATTAAAACCTTAACTCAATAATTTATGGTGCAACATGATACTAGCAGTTCCTATCATCTGCAAGCCAATGAGATAGTTGAGAAATTCAAAAAGATATTGGAATAGGGATTAACAAATGTTTTTGACAATAATTTTGATGATTGGGATGAGAGAATACCTGCAGTACTATGGGAACACCGAGCCACAACCAAGAAATTGATGAAGCACACTTCTTTCAATATGGTTTATCAAAAAGAGGCGGTAGTACCTACAAAATTTCTAATACTGAGTTTATTTGTACCTCAAGCAAAACATTTCAAAGGAAGAATCAATCCATAACTAACTTGTAGAATTAATGATATTAGAGGAAGACTACTTTTTAGCATAGTACCACCAAATGGTTGCAGATGCATTGGCAAGGACCTTTCCTAGTCACAACCACATGGGATTCATGAGTGATCAAGTAGACCCAACTCGATGGAACACTTTGAGAGGGGAAAGTGAATCGTTCTTGCATAAAACCCTTCACTTCTCCACCAATTTAAGTTATGAATCTCCTAAAAGGTGAAATATATATTAGTGTTACTTGTGTTTTCTTAATCAAATTAATAAGAGTCAACCCTACAAATGAGCTAGTTAGTGCAGTTGAATCAATTGAATAAATCTTAACCTAGTGGTTAAGGGATTCATTAGTTAGTTGAGTCTAATTGAGGTTACAGGTAGAACATTTGAATTTATGAACTTGACACATAATTTCTCTTGCACAACTAAGACATTGAGCAAGGTCCTGAAGTTTATTTTATTGGAGTAGAGGGTGCTTGCATAGAAAAACAAGTCAGCCCCCTATTTTTAGATCAGGTGGTATCAGAGCATAGTTTTTCTCATCTGATTTCCATTGATAGCTAGAGATTTAGTTGTTGGTAGTATTGTGCAAGTTTTGTGTTGAAGTTTGATATCTTGCAAATATAGAGGAAGCTTCAAACAATGAAATTTCTCATACATCTTCATTAGCCAAGTTATTCGACAAAGATACGTTGAAGGTATTTGCAACCATGAGAGATATGGTGCAAGAGATGTGGGGAGATAGAAAGGAGAGCATTGTCCTTCAAGAGAAGATGATGGCCATGAAGGAGGAGAAGCACCAACTTCTTGAAAAGTTGCATGAGATGGAGACTCAACTCCTTGAGGCAAAGGAAACCCTTACCAAGTACATGCATGAAAATGAGGTATGTAATGTTGTCTTTTCTTCAAATTCCTCTCAAGATGAATGCTTTGGTGTTTTTGAAAATCACATTAGAGGAATAGGGTTCAAGTTATTGTTAAAAATGGGTTATGAAGGTAGAGGGTTAGAAAAGCATGCACAAGGCATTATTGAGCCTATTATTGTTGAGGAGAGGCCCAAGTATAGGGGTCTTGGATATGAACAGAAAGATGGAGCATATTCCAAAGTTGAGGAGACAAGGGAAACAATTCGAAGAACAACTTTTGTTGCAAGTTCAAACCCTCAAGCATGCAAAGTGTGTGTTCAAGATGAATGCAAATGTATCAAACAAGAGAGTTGTGACAGCCACGAGGACAAGAACATATTTGTGGGTCTTCAAAAGAGAGCTAGTAACTCTTCAAATTCACCTCCTCGAGAAGGCTATAAAGGTGAATGTTCAAGAACTTTTGTTGCAAGTTCAATTCCTCAAGCATCCAAAGTGTGTGTTCAAGATGAATGCAAATGTATGAAACAAGAGAGTTGTGACAACCATGAGGATAAGAGCAATGTTGTTGGTCTTCAAAGGAGAGATGGTGACTCTTCAAATTCAGCTCCTTAAGAATGCGATAAAGGTGAATGTTCAAGGTATATTTATGCCTATAATTCAGTTACTTTTGATTATGTTAAGCATGGTAAATTTTCATGTAAAAATGGAAGAAAAAGTCCATGTACATATTGTGGTTTAGATAACCATCATGTTTCAAGATGTTGGAAAAGATTGACCACATTCAGGAAACTTTCCAAGCAAAGGCAACTTGAAAAGAAGATGCAAAGGATTTGCACTTATTGCCAGAAGAGGGGTCATCTCATTGACCAATGTAGGACATTGCATCCAACCACTCATCCACAACACATGAAGCAGATGGATAAAGAGACTGGAAAGAATGGAAGAGAAGATTCCATCATTGATGTGAGTTAAGATGATTCACAAGAAGAGGATTTTCAGCAGAAAAAGTCACCATTGAATTGGCTTGGTAAGAAATGGGTAGATTTTTTGAACAAGTAAGATTTGAATTTCTTTGTTTGTAGATGCATATTTCAGCCTTATGTATGCATTTCTGTTGAAAGTATGACAAGTTGCAATAGTTTATCATAACTTGTATGATGCAAGTTTGCATGTGAATGCATTCTTTTGAAGGCATTCTTGTTGTTGCACAACTTCACCAGGAGGATGTAAAAGATGGGTATGATACTCACTTGTTGTAGCCATTTATATTTTCATTTTCAGCTCTTATGTACTCACATGTTTTTGGGTTTATGTACTTATGTTTGTACTTGAAGGAGAGTTGAAGAGCTATGCACATGCATGTGATTTTGTATGTGTAAACAATGAACTTTGTGATAGTTCATTATGAGTGACTCATGATTGTAGCATGGTTGTGTATCATGAATGCCGAATTTTGGAATGTCGATATGTTTCAAATGAGTCTCGACTTGTGTTTATGTTGTCTTGACAACTATGTTGTGTCGATCATATTTTTTGACTTATGTTTAGTCGATGGCGTTGTTGGCTTGTAAGTCGATATTGAGTACACCAAGATGTAGGAAAACGCCATGTACTTTGATGAGGTACAAGATGTGACCATTTTCTTGAAGAGAAAAAAGGCTTTGTTGGCATCATTTTTTAGTCTTGTATAAAATTTGTTTTCAAGATTGATGGTTTTCTTGGTTTGTGACAAGATGTCGCATGAAAGTTTTTTGCAGCCATTGTAGAGAGGATTGTGTTGATGCCAAAGAGTTCACAAGGGGGAATTGATTCTCAGTGGGAAAGATATCAGTCTTCCAAACACAAAGAGAACAGTGGGTTAGCAACAGCCAGAGAACAGTGGTTGAGGGACATAGCCAGTTGCAGTGCAAGGCATGTCAAGGTACCCAAGTGATTGCCAAAAATATTTTTCAAGTAGAATCAATTGATAGAACTTGGAAGTAGAAGAGTATTGAAGCTCAAGCAGAGAATCATCAGCTTTTGTGGGTCCAAAATCCTTTCAGTGGGAAGGTGTGATCAGAATCTGGACCAGGGGTCAAAATTTAGCCCAAAACTCAAAGTGTTCAGAATCGTCTCAAAACAAACAGGAGCATAGGCCTCATCATCATGAACCCAACTCACTTTGAATGGGGTCAAACGGACATCGAATGAGTGAGATATCGCATTCTGTTCAATTTGCCAAACATGCAAAAGAAATGCTGACTGTACAGTCTGTACATGCTGACGTGGTAGGGTACGACTCACACGTGGAAGGTGACATGGCATGATGTTGAGTTGGAAGATGACATGTCAAGAGTTGATTTGGCAGACGCGTGGATGAATGGAGGTGAGACACGTGGCATTTTTTTGTCTAATGGTATGGTGCCATGTGGCCCAGGCGTGGGCTACCATGTGGCACCTTATTGTTTTGGTGTTTAAAATTTTTATGGAGTCCATGGGATTTGAACCTCGGACCTCCAAACCTATGGAACGCTTTGGAAATGTGTGGGCTACCAATAGCCCACATGGTGGTACTTGTTATACAACCATTTAAATTTAAATTTAAGTTGGTTTATGTTGCATTTTGGGCGCGGTTCGGGTTGGGGCTTAGCCCCAGCCCCCGGTTTCTTTATGTGCGCCCATGTGACCACTCCGGGAATTTGAGCAGGATTTTAAACCACAAATGGTCCCCCCAACCCATGCACCCGCTACATGTCACAACCACAATGAATCATGCAACGTAGACCTTTTTATGCATCGGACGTGACCACATGGCCTCCATGCACCCAATACCTCTGAGATTCGGGGGCTTATTTCACTAACGATGCGAAATTTTGGCATGTTTTATAGGCATGCATGCATGTGCTGGGTTTAGGAATGGGAAACACTTAGAAGCCATGTTACACACATAGGAGTGCGATTTGGCGAACCAGAGACAACAAGCTTGAAGGAGGAAAATGGCAGGAGGCCTAACTTCTTCATTTTTTGGCCAAAGGAGGTGCCGAAAAATCCTAGCTAGGGGTTTTTCAATGTTCTAAATCCATTGGCATATTTTTCAAAGGATTTTGGAGACTTATATTATAGGTTTTTATACTTTGAAGTTTCAGGGAGCTCTAGGGAGCTTAGGGCCACCATTAATGGAGGTCATGCTCAGATGAGTCCAAGTCTATTTTCTATGACTGAATATACATTTTTGACTAATTGTTATGCTCTGAACACATTGGGATAGGTTTCAGAGGCATTTGAGGACTTTTACAGGTTTTTTTACCACAAGGAACATCATGGAAGCTCAAGGCCACATGTAGAAGAGGTCATGCCCAGATGAGCCATGGTCCATTTTCAGAGTTCTGAACCCAATGGTATAGTCAGTAAATCCATTGGAGTTGAGAAACATATTGTAAAAGAATCTTTGACAAACTAATCCCAAAGAGCCTAGTCCATTGATGGAGGCTCAAGGAGATGTATCCCAATTGGGGGTGAACTCCTTTATCATCTTGTTTCTGTTGTGAGTGTTTGCTGGTTATTACTTGCTGCAACTTATATTTTCTATTGTATTTATTTAAACAACATATTTAACCTTTTAAAAACCTCACACATAAACACCTAAAAGATGCATAAACTTGACACATAATTTCTCTTGCACAACTAAGAGATTGAGCAAGGTCTTGAAGTCTATTTTAATGGAGTAGAGGGCGCTTGCATAGAAAAACAAGTTAGCCCCCTATTTTCAGATCATGGGTAGAGGGTGCTTCACATCTTATAAGCTAGTTTGGGACCCGGGTGACTTTACCACATACAGGTAGATCTAAGAGAGGTTCACATGAAGGGACTTTGTGGGCGTTGTGTTGGGACATATGGGGAAGTGTATGACTTGTTAGCAGAGCAGGTCAGGGCACACTCATCCAGAAGGGTTGATGCAGTATTTTCCCATTTCATGACCAAGGTGGGAGGGCAATTTTTTATATTTCATCACCGATTTACTGAGGGTACAAAGTGAGATTGTATGTGTGTCGGGATTGACCAGTTATCAGAATTCATGCACTTCCTAATGATTTCTTTGGATTATGCGGAAGCATGGTTGAAAGAGATATCTCTTGGGGATATGTTTAAAGTTCATGAGCATCCCAAGTTCATTTTTAGAGATCGAGAAAACATATTTCTTAGCACATGTTGGAAGGAGATGTTCATATTGGCAGGAACAAGTTTGACTTGTAGTACTAGTTTCTACCCTCAGACGGATGTTCAGGAAGAACCAATGGGTTGAGAGGTATCTATGTGACTATGTGAGGTCATGGATAGAGTGGTTACATTTAGGTGAGAATTGTTGTGACACCACTCATGATAGTTTGTAGACCACCCAGATTCAACAGAGGATGCATGCAGACATGCACAGGGTGGAGCACAACTTCGAGATTGGGGACATGGTTTTCTTGAGGGTGCAACCAAATTGACCATTTCCATTGAGGAGAGGTGGCATTGAGAGGATGAGGTTGTGCCCCTGTGGTCCCTACAAGGTGATTGGGAGAGTTGGAGAGGTAGCTTATGAGTTGGAGTTTCCAGAGTGTAGCTAGATTCATAGTATTCTCTATGTATCATGCCTCAAGAAGGCGTTTGGGCCAGGATTTTCGACTTCCACGGAGTTACTGTCGCTAGATGAGAGGGAACAGATGATACTGAATCTTGAGGAGGTTTTGGATGTCTAGGAGAGGATATGAGGAGCAAAGTGATCATGGAGTATCAAATCAGGTGGAGATATTAACCGGTAGGGGATGCCATGTGGGAGAGTGAGAAAATTTTGTAGCATCTTAGTTTGCGGCTGCTTGAGGGAAGTCAATATCAAGAAGGGAGGACTATGATGTCCCTTGCCAAGTGATCACTCTAGGTGGATGATGTAGTTTCCTTACATAGTCCTACAGTCTATAAACAACAAATAAAAGGGGGTCAAGGTGGTTATTTGATGTCACTTAGGCCTAAAATGTTATATTTCTAAAGTGATGTTAGGAAAAAGGGTTATAAAGTGACATTGTGACTAATAGTCAATTAAACATTAGAAAGGTCACTTTAATATGTTAAGTTAAAAGGGTCAAAAAAAGGTAAAAGGGTCAAGGAAGGGTGAATGAAGAGTTAAAAGAGGAGCAGGGTGCACCCCTTGGCCATTATGCATTGTTATTTTCTAAAACAAATTTGAGGATTTCTTGTGGCTTTTATCTCTTGGGAAAAAAAACCCTAGAGAGAAAGATTGGTTTCGGTGGTGAGACCATCCACCCTAGTTGGTCGAGGAGAGAATATCACTCAGATTGTTTCATTGTGACATAGTTTTGTTATTTTGGTGGTTGAGTTTTTCTCATTGTGGTAGAGTTTCTCATTGCGTTGACTGAGTTTTCTTGTATGAAGTCGAATGCTCTTAGGGAAGCCAAGTTATCTATGGTTAGGTTGTGATATTCCCGAGGCAACCATATTTCATATTGTAGAGGTCAAGTTTGTGGAGAAGGGTCAATTTCTTGGCCATTAGGGGTCGGGTTTGCTGAAGGGATTGAGATATCTCCTTGCTCGGAAGAGTTCCTTGTTGTTTTGAGTTGATTTTCAAGTGTTGTGTTGACATAATTACTGTTGTTTGAGTCCCACTGTTACTGGGATCGTTTTAACCTTTTTTTGGGCCATGTTTGGCATTTGGGTGGATCGTTTATATTGAATGGAGGTTGTGGGCCTAAAGTGGCCTCTCTTTTTTGTTGGTAGATTGGAAGGGGGTCGATTTATTTCTTAATAGAAATCTACACCAATATTATCTCTATATAACTGTTGTATTTTTCTCTACTGACAAGCAACCCATTTCATTAATGAAAAAGTCAGAGTTTGGCTTCATTTACTTGTTGTTATAGTTTTATGTTAGTGACAAATGTACCACTGATGCCACATAATTCTAATGCAATAGGTTTTTGGCCTATATCTTGTGTATTTTTTCATGCACATGGTCATGTGATATTAAGAAGAAACATGAATATAATGGAAGTTACAAACAGAACAATAGAATGTATATAATAACACACCAAAATGATACCTTTATTGAAATGAGAGAAATGCTCACTTGCCTCTTCGACGGGGAAACCTCCAACAAAGAAACGCTCTATTACAATAATTCGAAAGATAAAGCTTTCTCATGCCTCCTACTCTTATTTATACTAATTATGTATTTTAAAGAACATTTTGGATCAAGTTCTTTCTAGAAGCGAAAGCTTTGATTAGGTCTTCTTACAATGACTTGTTTATATTTATTAAATATTCCTTATTAAATAATGTCATCCTTTATTACATGGACAATATATTATTCTATCTATATGAGGGGTTAGGGAGGTTAGGACGCTAACATGCCCTCCCCTTTAAAAAGAGCCTTGTCCTCAAGGGATTAAGATGAGAAAATGTCTGCAGAATATTAGCCAGCTCCTAGGTGGCATATTGTGGTGGAGTATCCTTCCATTGACCTAATGCTTCATGGATGGTGCGCTGACGAAGAAAACGCTCTCGCTGGTCCAATACAAATTGTGGCTGCAACCAAATGGATCCTTCTTCATCCAACTCTAGTAGTCTGGTATGGACATGAGACTTGGTTCCAATCACTTTCTTCAGGAAGGAAACATGAAAAACAAGATGTAGCTCGGATTTGATGGGAAAATATAACCAATAGGCCACTGGTCCCACACATTTGAGAACGGTATAAGGACCATAAAATTTGGGGGCCAGTTTCTGACATTGTTGATATTTCAGTGAAGTAATCTTGTATGGTTGTATATGGATAAACACTTGGTCCCCTTCTGCAAATTGGCGTTCAGAATGACCCTGATCTGCTTATTGCTTCATGTAGTTCTTATCCATGACCAAATTGTCTTTGAGAGTACAGAGAAGGGTCATGCGGGCTATAAGGTTGCAGTCAACCTTCTGAACCTTGGAGACACCTGGCATGTATGGGATAATTGATGGTGGCTTTTTTCCATATAATAATTCAAATGGAGTTATGCGAGTGGTCGTATGTTAAGAGGTGTTGCACCACCATTCAACTAAGGGTAACCATTGAAACAACTGATTTTGTTGGTCGGATTCAAAACACCTCAAATATGTTTATAGAAAAATTTTGACCACTTCCGTTTGACCATCCATCTAGGGATGATAGGCTGTACTAAGCTACAATTGGGTTCCCTGGAGCCTGAATAATGCTTTCTAGAAATTGCTAGTAAAAGTTGGATCATGGCCATAAATAATAGAATGGGGAATTCCATGGAGTTTGAAGATATTATCCATAAAACATTGAGCCACTGTAGATGTTGTGAATGGGTGTTGAAGAACACATAAATGAGAATATTTGGAGAGAATCCACTACCACCATGATGAATGAATTATTTCCTGATTTGGGTATATCCACAATGAAATCCAAGGAAATATATGTCTAAATAGTAGGTGGAATCAGAAGTAGTTGGAGGGTGCCAAGAGTTTTGACAGTCTTTCCCTTATTGCATTGACATATATCACAATCTTCCATAAAGGTGTGGATGTATTATTTCATACCTTCCCAGAAGAAATATTATTTGACCCATTCATAAGTTTTGTTAAAACCCAAATGCCATGCAGTAGGGGAAGCATGAAACTCAGAGAGCACAATGGATTTAAGGGCCGACTGTTTTCTTAAATATAAGTGACCTTTATAATGAAACTCTTCATTGTGCCAAGAGTACCCTGGAGCATCTTGGCGATCCTATTGTATTTTTTGGATGAGGCTGGAGATTTTGTGGTCATGTAACCATTCCTATAAAACAACCTAAAGGTAGTCGAAAAAAATGAATGAGAGGGAGAAGAGGGACCCTTCTTCTTCATATTTCCTAGAAAGAGCATCTGCCACCACATTTTCTTTACCCTATTTGTAAATGATCTCATAATCATATCCAAACAACTTGGTCACCCATTTTTTTTTCTCAGGGGATGAAATGCATTTTTACAGGAAGTACTTGAGGCTTTGATGGTTCATTTTAATTTGGAAGCATTGTCCCAATAGATAAGGGCACCATAGATCCACTGCATGAAAAATAACCATCATTTATCTTTCATAGATCGATTGGCCCAAATGTCACTCTGACAACTGTTTACTAGTGAAATCCAAAGGACATACATCTTGCATGAGGACTGCCCTGATTCCTCTCTCTGATGCATCACATTATAGAACAAAAGTCTTGGTGAAATTAGGTAGGTCCAGTACAGGAGTAGTGCACATAGCTTCGTTCAAGGCTTGGAAGGATTGGTCTGTTGCTGGAGTCCAATTGAAGGAATTCTTTTTAAGGAGAGTTGTTAGGGGTATGTAATTTTTTCATAATTTTGAACAAACTTGTGATAATAGCCCGTTAAACCCAGGTAACCACACAGACTTTTAAGATTTTTAGGGTGAGGCCAATTCTGCATAGCTTCAATTTTCTTAGGATCCACTCTTACACCATCCTTTCCAACAATATGACCCAAGTACTCAACTTCAGATATGGAAAAAGCACATTTAGACTGTTTGAGGAAAAGTTTGTTCTTGTAGAGGAGATGGAGGACTTTATCTAAATGCGTGAGATGGGTTGGAAACATTTTACTATAGATGAGAATATTATCAAATAAAAATAACACAAAGTGACGGAGGAAAGGATGAAAGACATGATTCATGAGACTTTGTAAAGTGTTGGGGGAATTACAGAGACCAAAGGGAATGACCAAGAACTCATAGTGTCCCTCATGAGTGTGAAATGTCATCTTTGGGATGCCTTCCTCTTTCATACGTAAATGATGGTATCCAAAACGAAGGTCGAGTTTGGTAAAGTATTGAGCCCCACTGAGTTCATCCAAAAGGTCGTCAATGATGGGAACAAGGAATTTGTCCTTGATGTAAGTTTGTTGAGGGCATGAAAAATTAGGAAACATGCACCAATTTTCTTCCTTCTTAAGGACCATGACAATAGGGAAAGAATAGGGACTGGTACTAGGATGGATAACACATGCTTCTAACAATTCGTGGACAATTTTCTCAATTTTATTTTTTCTATCAAAAGGATGATGATAAGGGCAAACATTGGGAGGAAGATTGCCCGGTATTAAAGGAATGGAATGATCATGGTTGTTGCAAGAGGGGGGAAGGCCCTGGGGGTTTGGATTTTAATGTGATGGCATGAAATGATAGCTTGAAGGTAGGGGTGTACCTGGGGTGTCTCAACTTCTTTAATGGAATGAAGTTGGGAGATGATTCCATAATGACCCTTTTTGAGTAACTTTTCCATGTGGTGGGAGTTGATGATCTCCAGAGATCTCACAGTAATTCCTTGGAATTTATACTGTTGACTTTCCTATTGGAATTGCATGGTTAACTCCTTAAAATCCATGAGTATGGGTCCTAGGGTGTGTAACCATTCTTCTCCAAGCACAATGTCACAACCACCCATGTCAATAGAAAACATGTGAGATTTCAGGTTATATTGACCAATTTGCAAGTGCACATTTTCACAATGCCCTCCATATTTCATGGAACCTCCAATGGCAATCATGATTTGAATTTTTTTGACAACGTAGGTATAGAAATTGAATTCTTGGGCAAGGCAGCGATGAATGAAATTATGAGTGTTTCCATTGTCAACTAGGATGATGAATTTCTTGTGCTTAATGTAACCAATCAATTTGAGAGTTTGAGGAGAAAAAAACCCAGTGAGAGCATGTAGATAAATCATTGGTTCAACTTTAGGAGGATCAGGGGGTAGCTTAGTATCGTCGGTTGGGGGTAGCATTGCTTGAGGTGAAACAAAAACATATTCATCAAAAACATCCTTGGAAATGACCATAAAAAGTTTTTGATCTTTACACTTGTGACCTGAAAAGTGTTTACCATTGCAATTATAACAAATACCCTTGAGTTGGAATTCAGTCATTTCTACCCATGTTAACTTGTGGACCTTGAGAGGAGTGGCTTGAGGGGAAGGTGCATTGGGTTTAGGGTGGGGAACAAAAGTGGGTTTTCTGTTATGGGCCAAGATGACCTATTGTGCCTCCTTGACACACTCAGTGGATTCCAACCAAGTTTGAGGGAAATCCATGATGACCTAGGCACGGATTTCATCCTTGAGGCCATTGATAAAGAATTCTATAAAGAAATCATATGTTATTCTTTTCATTTGGAAATCCAAGTGCTCAAAGGAATCAATAAAATCTTCCACTATTCTAGACTGTTTCAACTTGGTTAGACGTCCTAAATGGTGGGTTCCCATGTCAAAACATTCATACAACTATGTAACAAGTTGTGACCAAGCAACATACCCTTGGCGTGCATTGCGATGTCATTTCCACCATTTCTATATTTCTATATCCAAATAGAGAATTCCATAATGAAGCTTGGTTAGGTCATAAGTGATACCATGCAAGGAGAAATAATGTTTCATCTAAGTAACCCATGCTTGTGGATTCGATCCATCAAATTTGTTGACCTTGACTCTAGGGGATGGGGGTCATAAGGTAGGGAGTTGGAATGAGAGCGTAGAGGCCGGTTAGAGTCAACACCTTTAGTATAGAGAGGTGGGTCAAAAAAAGAAGGACCCTGGAATTTGTTCATGAATTCATTGAGAGTGGAATGGACTTCAACAATTTGGATACCGAGTTGGGATTGGATGTGGTCAATTTTTGCATGAATGGTCGAAATGTCCCTATTTACTTGGGCATGAAGGTCAATAAGGTTAGTATTCGATTTCTGATTGGTTTGTTCTTCATGTGTGGGAGCCATGAGGGGATGAGGGGTGGGTCCACAAAATAGAAAGAAGAGAAATAATATATACCAGGATGATCAGGGCAATGAGATGAGACCAATGGGATAAGCAGGAAATAAGGGTGTCGGGAATGGTATGGTTCCATGGGGTAATTTTTTTTTTTTGAAATGAGAGGTATCAAAACGATTGGGGAGAGAATGGGAATCCAATGCGATAGGTCTCAAATAACGGTGCAGGTAGGTAAAAAAAAAGTTAAAAATGATAAGTATCACAACCATCAATGAGAAAAGGGGAATCCAATGAGATAGGTCTCAAATAAGGGTGTGGGAAGGTAAAAAAAAGGTTAAAAATGATATGTATCAAAATGATTAGGGAGTAAAGGGTAATCCAATGAGATAGGTCTCAAATAAGAGTGTTGGAAGGCTCCATACTCATTTATTTTTTCCTTGAAAACCTCTCTCTCTCTCTCTCTCTCATGTGGAGTTATACTCTGATTTGAATAATACTGCAGTGTTGAAATGCCCAAATTCTTAATAGGAAAAAATGTGTATTAATTTCACAACCCTAATGCAGGAGGCAAGGTTGCACTTGCAATAGATCTTGTATGTTCCTTTTCTATTATTTTTCCATCCCAAGGGTTATGGTTTTCATGGTGCCTACAGACAAGGGTTTGCAATGTGCTATATCTCTCTGATATACGTGTGGGGTCAAACAATAATACTCGACCCAATATCTCAGGGCATGAACTAAGGAGGATATACCATACCCTTAGTCGTACTAAATGGTTACCCAGGTACTAGAGAGTTTCTTCCTGAGAGTTGTTCTCGATGGCACTATAGAAATCTGGTGGTCGATCAATTGATCTATGGCTAGTTTCAGGATACCTAGGGGGTATCCCGATATACTAAAGGTACTTGGAAGAGAAAGTCCGTATGAAGGTGTTTTCTAATGCGCTACCACTCGAAGTGGTACCAACAGGGGTTACAAGGGTGTCCAACAATGTGAGATTAAAATCCTCTTGTATTTCCTAAGTGTATGCTTCTGCAACCACGAATTTATGCGTTGAATGACAAATCAATGTAGTTTAAAGATGTCAGAACATGTGTCTACCTTGGAAAAAATTTAACCCACAATTCCTACCACTTGTTATGCACCTAGTTATGTGATATTAAGAAAAAAAATTAATGTAACATAAATTACCAACAGAATAATAGATGTAGATAATAACACACCAAAATGATACCTTTATTGAAATTAGAGCAATGTTCACTTGCCTCTTCGAGGGGGAAACCTCCAACAGAGAAATGCTCTATTACATTAATTCGCAAGACAAAGCTTTCTCATGGATCCTACTTTTATTTATACTAAGTCTATCTTCTAAAGAACATTTCAGATGAAGATCTTTCTAGAAGCGGAAGCTTCTATTAGGTCTTCTTACATTAACTTGTTCATATTTATTAAATAAGCCTTATTAACTAATATCAGCCTTTACTACATGGATAATATATTATTCTATATATGTGAGGGGTTAGGGAGGTTAGGTCCCTAACATATTTAATTTATACTATTAGCAAACAAAAATCAAAATTACCAAACTGTTGACTTAATTGCTTGTATGCAAATTGTTTGAAAAAATGTCCACACCAACAAATTGAGATTAAATCAAAGAAGATTTTGTAAGGGGCATTACATGTAATTTGGTAGTAAATGCAATTGAATATACTCATGATTTCCTCCTAATATGATCAGACTTCCAAATTATGGCAACTAGATTTTTGATATTTAATGCAAAGATTTATATAAACTAACTTTGCCAGCTTGTTAAACCATTTTGCAGATTGAAGTGTTGAAGAAAAGACACATGCTTGATATTAATTAGTGAAGAACAAGTTGTTTCCTATGTGCCAGAGTAGAGACTAGAGAGCTATAATCTAACATATAATCCAATGAATACCAGTTTTCTACATAAGAAGGGAGCGAAGAATAGAGAATATGGGAAAATGTGATATTCAAATGACGTTAAAGAGAAGGGAAGTAGTTCCTAATGACCCATCGACCCTTAGGTCCTTTAGAGGAATATTTCAAGAGGAAGATAGAACACACCTCCATCATGGAGCATGACTTCAAGGGCACCAAGAAATTCTCAAGCCTATTGCTCACATACTACATGCATGAGGTGCAATTGAGCAATGGATGAAGAAGGATGGAGGCTATAGATGAAGTGCAACCACTTCGAGTCTCATCCCTACTCAAATTATTTTGAATACCAACATTTGGGTCATTAACACTGGTGAAACGATGCATTAAGTTCCTACTAAGAAAAGTGCACAAGGGTAATATCTAGGTAGAAAGTATTTACCCTTTCACATTGGAACACATTCCTCATGGGTCTTTCCATGGATGGGATAAAAGTTATCAAAACTTTCAAGCTGCATAAAAGTGCCAAGAAAGATGGATAAGAAGATCTATAGATACACCACAAAACCCACTGAGAACAAAAAGGTTGATATTTCCTCCATAAAATCAATTTCTACTACAACAAAATAGGTCATTAGCATTGATTTTAGCATTGAATTCTAGTGCATTTTTTTCAAGTTAGAGCATTTCCCCGGTTCTAAATTTGTCGTCAAACAATTTTTAATTTTAGCGTTGAATTTATCATTGTATTTAGAACTATAAATAGAACGGGTTTGGTGCCTAAAATATCACAAAGTTTAGCACCAAGAATAGTACCACTTTTAGCATTGACTATCTGTAAATTAAAATGTACAAAAATAATAATGGAAAATAGTAAAAAATGAAAAAAAAAGAAATGAAAACATGGTAAGGGAATGCTGGGATTTGAACTTGGATCACCTTCCAAAAGTCATGATCTCTACTAGAGATACATTCCCAGCAAAATCTACCATTACAAGTGCAGATCTGAACTAAAACTAGACTAATCTAATGCAAATTAGAATTTACAGAAATAGAAATGGAAAAAGGGTAAAAAATGAAAACATAAATGGAAAATAGTAAGGGAATGCCAATATTTGAACCCATATCTCTTTATAAATTTGAGAACTCTACTTGAGCTACATTTCCACATAAATCTATCATTAAACATGTAGATTTGAATTGAAACTAACCTAACCTATGTATGCAAACATGTGAATAATACAGATCTTATATAGATATCAATATTTAATACAAAGTGAAAAGTAAATAATAAGAGATAGATGGGTGCCTCTATCTGAAACTGGATCTCCTTACAAGAATGGAAGGGTCTTCCTTAAGCCATTCCCTTGACCTAGATCTATGCATTTAACATAACCCCTAAAATGCAATTTTTATTTTTTCTTCATTAAATTTGCAACAAGAAAACAATAATAAATGTTACTAAATCAATAAATAAACAACAAATTAAAAGAGGAATGAGGATAAGGGAAGGAGAAGTCATTACCTTAGTCACGAAGGTTCTACTATAAAACCTTAGCCTCCATGCATGAAACCCTAAACAACAAAACAACAATAAACAATAGCCAATCAATAGATAAAAATAAAATTAAAAGATGAATGAAGGAGGACAAGGGAAGTGAGAATCCATTACCTTCCTCATGGAGTTTCCTCCATGAAACTAAAACTTGATCCTCCATGAAGATGAAATAATGAAACAATAGGTTTTGAGGTTTTTTTATGAGGGAAAATAAGATATTTTAATTAAAATGAGAGGCATACCCTTATGCTCATGAGGATTGAGACAAATGTCTTATTTTTAGCCATTGATATTTTTTTTATTTTGTTTTGAAAAGTTTCACTCACTTTTATTTAGTTACTCGGGAAAGTTGGTGCTAAAACAAACATTATTCCTATCATTATTCATGGAACTAAACTTGACGTTATTCTTGGTGCTAAACTCGACACGTTTTTAGGTGCTAAACACCACACTATTCTCAATGCTAATATCATTAGGTTTAGTTCCAACTCATGAACAACAATGACTTTAGTGTTGTCCCATGAAATAACATTGTTTTTTCATAAAAAAGTACAAACAAATCACTAAAAGAATAAATGGAAGATAAAAATGATGCTAATGACATAGTGTTACTGTAGTTTCCAATGAGGGTGGTGGCCCAAATTCTAGCTTGTCATGTAATGAGGAGTAGAAGAAGGGATAATGTAATCTCAACATTTTTCTGTAATTGAGGCATGTTTGAAAGGTAGGTGCCTAAATTGGTGCTAATTTTTCTTGATTGATTTCATTAAGGACACAATTGAGGCCCATTCAAAGATGTTATTGTTCAATTATGGGTATTTTTTATTGGCCTTTGCCATGTTTAACTGAGAACTACCACAAGGATGTCAACTCAATCAACCAAAGAAAGGGTTGATTTCAACAACAATCACACCATGGAGGGGTAGAAAAGAAAAAAACCATGTGGAGTTTAATGAAAAGGACTTCATGGCCTTGTACAAGAGGATGATGAAGGTAACTAAGTATTTTCCTTGGTTCCCCACCAATATCATCAACCACAATCAAAACTAGTTAAAATTTGAAGCAACTAGAAGTAGCAACCATGGGAAATGGATCAAACAATTTACAATTTATCCTCATAGCCATTTCCATCAAATAATAAGTGGAGAGATAACATACAGTGGGGGACCAACAAAATTGAAAAGGGAAGCTTCTTCCTTTTTCCAAAGAATAAGCTATACAAAGGGGATGAAGAATTCAAAAAAGTTTACATCTTGTACCATAACCCACTACCCATCTATTCAACATCAAAATAAAGGAATAGAAAAGAACTAGATGTTGACACCTCATCAATTCAAGACACAAGTGGGCTAGACCTATGGGGTTTCCATGACAACAAAACTGATCTTTGCAATGCCCCATATTGTCACCACCATCAAGGGAAGAAGTTCGCGAGGGGGTTACACAACTACTGTAGATGTTGACATAGATCCCAATTACAGAGAAACCAAGGATTTATCCACTGCTAGCTACAACCTAGTTAGTGGAGAAAGTTTAGGAGTTGGCGATAGTAGCTAAGGAAATTCTGATCAATATTCTACAAAGGCCACCACTAGTAAGCACAACAACACCCCTTTTTATTTTTCTAATTCTATTATAGGTTAAAAATGAACAAATTAATAAGGTTGTGGTCAACATAATGGAGAAGATATTCCCCTTTCCCCCATGGGTGAGACTAAAATATAAATGGACCCTCAAGACATAGCTTAGGGTTAGTAAATGCAAAGGGAAAAGAAAGAAAAAGAAGGTTGCAACTAGAATGAAGGTTGCGACTAGGAACAACAAACTTAGGTAGGATCCAACAACCCAACCGATACCCTACCCATTGCAAGACGGATAGAATACAAGGAGCCTAATAAACACCCAACTAGTTGGGTGAATCAATAAGAAGAGAAAGAGAGGAAAGAAGAGGAGGAATATGTAACATACTTAATCAGAAAAATAGTAAAACATGAACAATATCAAAAGAATTAATCTCACAAAAGTAAATACAAAATAAAATAAGATTAAACCTACAAAATATATCCCCTGGATTAAACATATCCAAAGGAATGTGAAATGTTCACGAGGCTCTTCGATGGGGGAAACTCCTATGAGAAAAGCTCCAATTACAATAAAAACACTTCTTAAAACAACCCTACATTTCTGTCTTTATAAATAGCTTATTTATAGTGAAAGTCCTAATTACTTATAGTCTCGTCATTATTGGGTATCAATTACCTAGTGGTCCTTATTTAATCAAGAGAACCCTTTTCTTATTAAGTAACTACCCACTAACTATCTAATGATTTGTTATTAAAAAATATGGCTACATACATTGATTAACTAATTAATAAGTACCCAAAATAAGGAGGTTGGGGTAAGATCCTAACATGCGCTCCCCCTTCACATCCTCAACGTTGGAGGGTGGAAATTTTTGTAAAATCTATGTTGGTTTCCAAGTGCATATTCTAGTTGCAAATCCTTCCATTGGATCAAAACTTCTCAGATGGTGTGTTAGCATAGTCAATGCTCTTGGGTGGCTAGTATTGCATCTGGCTAGAGTCAATTGGACCCTTCTTCATCAAATTCTAAGAGGTTAGAATGAATGCAATAATTTATTTCCACTACTTTCTTCAAATAAGACACATGAAAGACTAGATGGAACTTAGAATGGGTTGGAAGAGATAATCTATAGGTAGATTGTCCAATGCACTCAAGGATTTGATAGGGTTCATAGAATCTTGGCACAAGATTCTGGTGGACTTTGTCTTTGAGAGAGGTATGATTACAAGTTTGAAGGAAAGAAACACCTGACCTCCTTCTACAAAAGAATGCTTAGATCATTGTTGGTTAGCCTATTGCTTTGTGTGATTTTGAGTCATCACCATATTGTCCTTGAGTGTGTTTAGAATGGTTTGCTCGGTGTGAAGTATGCAATATATTAGTTGAACCTTGGATGTGCCTAGTAAATATAAATCCATTGAAGGGGAGTTTTGGCCATATACAACTTCATATGGTGTCACTTTTGTAGTGAAATGATCATTGATAAGTTGAATTGTACCACCATTTGGCAAAGGGTGTCCATTGTGCCCATTGATGTTGTCTTTTTGAAGCAAAGTGTCTCAAATAAGTTTCCAAGCATTTGTTGACTACTTCTATTTGAACATCCATTTGAGGGTGATAAGTTGTTCTCATGTTCAATTGGGTTCCCTAGAATTTAAATAGCGCCCGTCGAAATTTTTTAGTGAATGTGGGGTCATGATTCAGCATAATGGAAGTGGGCATACCATGTATCTTAAAAATTTTATCCATGAAAAATTGGGAAACTATGGAGGGTGTAAATGGGTCTGGTAGGGAACAATGGTGAGCATACTTGAAAAGGTGAAATTTGACTACCACCATAATGACCAATTTGTTTCAAATGGTGGAAAGGACCAATATAAAATCCATAGAAATGTCAGTCGATATAGTGGCTAGTATTGGTAATTGTTGCAATTCCCCTAGACTCTTCATCATCTCCCCCTTGTTCCTTTGGCAAGCGTTAGATGAGGTTGCAAACATCTGAACGTATTTTTTCATTCCTTCCCAAAAGAATGAGTTCTTAAAGTGTGCATAAGATTTTTGAAAGCCAGAATGACTGTCAACCAGTGTTGAATGGAGTTCCTCTAACACCCTTTGTTTTAAAGAATAATTCTTCATTAGAAATATGCATCCTTTATGCTTCTAGGCATCCTTTTGCCAAGTATATCCATTAGGGGGGTTGGGTTCTTCTTGAAGGTTGTTGAGAGTTGAACCACCCTATCATTGGTGAACCATTCTTGGCAAGATTTAGCAGGCCAATCAGGTACAATCAAGGATAGAGATAAGAGAGATCCTTCATCCTCTAACCTTGAATATGTCATCCAATAACTTGTACCTGAGGGAGTGGCCATATGATCGTGAG